>ML304739.1:0-77129 GCA_005239505.1 Nicotiana paniculata | reverse complement strand
ATGATAAGCTTCTTCAGGAGGCTTATTTCCAATAGAGTATTAAATAGATAAACATATTTACGGTAGTGTCCCATATAGATAAGTTTCTTCAGAAAGCTTATTTACAACGGAGTACTAAATGAACATCCATTATATAATATATATTTATAACACTTAGTTATTACTTGTAGTTATGTAAGCCTTTATTTTTGTTTTTTCCCATCTTTCATGGTAATGACCCTTTATCGGTTAGTTAATTCAATTATAAAAGAAGACAAAACGGATAACTTTATTTTCCTCTTTGTTTACTTGGGATAAATTAAAATGATGTATTTGTACTTCATAACATTTCAGTTTTGAGTGATTAAAATTTTAAATAATAATTAGGCATCTAATCTGTCTCAAACAGTTTGAAATTCCTCAGAGTATTTATATGTCAATAGGCACAAGATTACTTAAGGATCTCTTTGTAGATTGTGGGTAGTGAGGTATGTGTCAGGAAAATTGAAGGTTCGTTTTCCTTATTTTTGGTACTTCTTTTCTTTCTTTAAACAAAACTTTGCATATATGAGCTTTGCAATAATTGTCCTGATAACAAGAGTATATGCATATGGATCATCATACTTGAGTTTTACGTAAAATTTTCTAGGCAGCCTATGATAGGTAAGGTTATATAAGTACAAAAAAAATTCACAAAATCTTAGAGAAGTCATTTATAGAGCTTTGCTATTTGGATTTAGGAATTTAATTATACTAATATGAGTTTATAGTATAAGAAATTAAGTTCAAGGCTTTGAAAAATGAAAATATTTTGGGAAAACATTAAAGAAAGTATTCAAGGTAATTTGGGACACTTGTAGTACTTAACTGCTCCATATAGACAAACATACTTTAAAAGTTGAACTGGCGTTAACCATTAATTCTTGAAAGATTTTATAGATTCACCATCGGAGCGACAAAAAAAAAAGACTTACTATTCATCAATTTGAACTTGTATGCTTTCTCAAAATTCGTGATATACAAGATATCAATAGTTTAATAATATTTATATCTTATTTGTACTATTTAATATGAGATACACGTGCTCAAAAATTAGTAAAGAAAAACGAACAAGGCAATAAGTAGAAAACTCATTACTTAATGTCCCTATTAAAAAGGTCAAATTTTGTAGGTTAAAAAGGAAAAAAAAAATAGATAATAAGTAGGAAACTTATTCTTTAATATCAAAATTAAGGAGGGTAAAAAAAAACGGTTAATATCCCAACTTTTATTTTCAGAGACGTTCTTCAGGTTTTGTAGTAACAAAAGTTCTTGCATTTTCTACGTAGCTATCAGTTCAAGTCTGTAATTTATAAGATAAATAGATGTTCAAGTTTATATAACTAGAATAGATATTCTTGTAGTTTTAAACATATTACGTGTGAGAAATATATGTGTTTAACAAACTTATTTTTCGTGAACATGTAATTGCTGTTTTATGAAAAAATCTGTAAAAGAAACGTTTACATGAAATTAGAAACAATGAGCTCAAAATATTTAAGAATAGAGCAATTAAACTTTATAGAGAAAGATATAACAAAGTAGTACAATTGATAGTGTGTATGGCTGAAGAATACATAAGAAATAAAATTGACATCACTATGGGAGATGCTAGGAATACGAATGATACCAAAAGATTAAAATCTTAAAATATAAATTCATTAATAATTAATATCGGATCTAAAATATGTTTGCACTTTAATGATCTCTAATGATTTCTTCAGTTGGATATAAGACTAGATCTCTTTGACAAGGAGTGGTGGCTTTTTTATGTATTTTTCTATTTGAAGTCTAACTTTTAGCTTTATCATATGCAAATCTAAGCTTTTTGAAATCGGAGGCTTCTTCTTTTTTCTTTTCTTTTTTTGTCGTCATTCCTCTATTTTTTGCTAGCTTTCCTGATAACAAAAAGAAGTTTGCTATAGAGAAAAAAAATTATTAATTAGTTGACATTGTTTGTGTCTTATAGAATGAACTTAAGAATATATATTATTCAAAGAGTATTGAAAATAACTCTTAAAACTTCAAGAGTTTATGTGTTCTTGCTAATAAAAACATGAAAACTTGTAAAATAGTTATGAAATATTAAAATAAAATAAATTATTAGTTGAATATATTGACCAAGATGATTAAGGACTTTTTAGTGTCATCATTTTTGTAACGACCCCACCGGTTCTTTTATTTTCTAGATCCCCGTTCCCCTAATTAAGACTCCCCATATATACTTTTACTATTTTATGACTTGCCAGGATGGTTAGTTCGGGTTTGAATGGGTTCGGGTTGAAATCGGAATACTTAGTTCCTTAATAGTGGCTTAAAATAGTTAAATTTGACTTGAGTCAACATTTTGAGTAAATGACTTCGGAATTGGGATTTGACGGTCGCAATAGGTTTGTATGATGATTTTGGACTTGGGCGTGGGTTCGGATCGGGTTTCGGATGATCCGGGAGCGTTTCAACGCTTAATGTTGAAAGTTGGCGCATTGAAGGTTTTTAAGTTCTTTAAGTTTGGTTTGGAGTAGGTTTTGGTCTTATTAAGGTCCATTTGGGATTCCGAGCCTGGGAATAATTCCGTACGGTGATTTAAGACTTGCACACAAAATTTGATGTCATTTCGAGTAGTCTAAGTATGATTTGGCGCGTTCAGGGTAAGTTGAAAAGCTTGAAGTTTATAATTTGATTCAATTTGATTTTGGGGTGCGATTCTTAGTTTTGATGTTGTTTTATGAGTTTTGAGAGTTCGAGCAGGTCCATACTATGGTTATAGACAGTTGGTGTATTTGGACGGGGTCCCGGAGGACTCGGGTGCGTTTCAGACCGCTCGGAGCTAAGTCAAAAATATGCTGGTGTGCTGTTCTGGTTTCCTTATTCGCGAACGTGAAGGAATCCACGTGATAGTGAGGAAGGAACACCCGCACAAGCTGCTACAGAGGAGCCACCAGTAGCTCTAGTTGGAGGGTAGACACCTGAGACGTCTGTTACTGCAACATCCCTCCAAGAGACTCTCACCTAGTTTCTGAGTATGTTCAGCACTTTGGCTTAGGCAGGGTTGATACCACTTGCTTCTACCAGATCTCAGGATGGGGGAGGAGCACAGACTCCCGCCGCCCGTACCCCAGAGCAGCGGGTCCAGGTCGACCAGGTTCTAGAGGTCATACAAATGTAGCCGGTAGCCCCAGTTCAGCCCGAGGTCAGGGCAGCAGTTTCTTAGGAGGAGCAGCTCAGGCTCGAGCAATACAAGAAGTACCACCCTCCTACTTTCAGTGGCTTGTCGTCATAGGATGCTCAGGGTTTTCTTGAGGAGTGCCACCGTATCCTCCGTACTATGGCTGTTGCGGAGTCTAGTGGGGTTTCTTTCACTACGTTCCAACTTAGTGAAGCGGCCTATCAGTAGTGGCGAGCATATAAGTTGGGTAGTCTGGCCGAGTCACCTTCACTCACTTGGACTCAGTTCTCAGATACGCTCTTGAAGGAGTATGTCCCCAGAGTCTTAGAGATGCATGACGTGCAGGGTTTGAGCAGTTCCGTCAGGGTTCTATGATCGTGTCTGAGTATGGGGTCCGGTTCAGTGATTTGGCCAGGCATGCACCAACCTTGGTTGCTACTGTTCAGGAGAGGGTTCGTTGATTTATTGAGGGGCTAAACCCCAGTATCAGATTTAACATGGCCCTATAGTTGGAGATAGACATCACATACCGGCGGGTGGTGGGGATCGCTAGGAGATTGGAGGGTATGTTGACTCGGGAGAGAGAGGAGAGGGAGGCCAAGAGGCCTCGAGAGTCTGGCATATATAGTAATACTCGTGCCCAGCTGCAGCTCGTCAGGGTAGGGGCTTTGGGAGTCTCCCTATTCATTCAGAACTTCCACCGCCAATGATACTCCAGCCATTCCTAGGCCCCAGGCTCCCTATTATGCGCCGCCATTGTCTAGTGTACCTCCTTCATGGGGTGCTTCCAGCCGTCAATCCAGTTGATCAGGACCGAGCCAATCACAATAGCCTCATCCTTCGAGAGCTTATTTTGAGTGTGGTGACACTCGTCATATGGTGAGGGACTACCCCAGACTCAAGAGGGGTGCACCTCCTGAGTCTATAGTTACAGGATTTCCCCAGCTTATTTTGAGGGATTACTCCACCGGGTCCTCAAGATATGGTTACAACACCAACTACCACTCCACCTACATAGCTAGCTCGAGGTGGAGGTCGAACAAATAGAGGTCTCCCTAGAGGGGAGGCCAGGACAAATATTATGCCCTTCATGCTAGGACGGAGGCAGTTGCATCCGACTCTATCATCACAGGTATTGTTACGGTCTGTCATAGAGATGAATCAGTCTTATTTGATCCAGGCTCCACTATTCCTAAGTGTCATCTTATTTTGCTTCATATGTGGATGTATCTCGTGATTCTTTGAGTTCTACCATCTATGTGTCTACACCCGTGGGAGATTCTATTATTGTTGACCATGTGTGTCAGTCATATTTGGTTGTTATAAGAGGTTTTGAGACCAGAGCCGATTTATTTTTGCTCCGTATGGTGGATTTCGATGTTATTTTGGGCATGAACTGGTTGTCACCCTATCATGCTATCCTTGATTGTCATGCCAAGACAGTGACGTCGTATATGCCAGGTCTACCGCAGTTAAAGTGGATAGGTACCTTAGATTATGTTCCAAGCAGGGTTGTCTCATTTCTAAAGGCTCAGCGGATGGTTGAGAAGGGGTGTGATGGTATCTTGTATATGCGCGGGATGTTAGTGCTGATACTCCTACCGTCGAGTTAGTTTTGGTAGTGAGGGATTATCCAAACGTATTTCCGTCGGATCCTCAGGGCATGCCGATCGACAGAGATATCGATTTTGGTATTGATTTGTTACCGGGCACTCAGCCCATTTCTAATCCACCCTATTGTAAGGCCCCAATAGAGTTGCATGAGTTAAAGGAACATTTACAAGAGTTGCTTGATAAGGGATTCATTAGGCCCAATATGTCGCCTTGGGATGCTCCAGTATTATTTGTAAAGAAGAAGGATGGTTCCATGCGAATGTGTATAGATTATCGTCAGTTGAACAAGGTTACAGTGAAGAACAGGTATCCATTGCCATGTATTGATGACCTATTTGATCAGCTTCAGGGTGCCAGAGAGTTCTCTAAGATCGACTTGTGTTTGGGCTATCATTAGTTGAATATTCGGGAGCCAGATATCTCAAAGACTACTTTTAGGACTCGGTATGGTCATTACGAGTTCCTTGTGATGTCTTTTGGGTTGAACAATGCCCCAGTAGCATTCATGCACTTGATGAATAGTCTATTTTCAACCCTATCTTGAATCGTTCGTCATTGTGTTTATTAACGACATTCTGGTGTATTCCCGGAGCCGGGAGGATCATGAGCAGCACTTAAGGACTGTGCTTAAGACCTTAAGAGAAAAGAAGTTATATACAAAATTTTAGAAGTGTGAATTCTTGATAGATTCAGTGGCATTTTTTGGGTCATGTAGTATCGAGTGAGAGGATCAAGGCAGATCTGAAGAAGACTGAAACAGTGCAAAGTTTGCTCAAACCATCCTCAACTATGGAGATCCGGAGTTTTCATGGCTTGGCGAGGTATGACCATCGATTTGTAGAGGGTTTCTCGTCTATTGCAGCACCTATGACCAGATTGACCCAGAAGGGTGCTCCGTTCAGGTGGATCAAGGAGTGTGAGGAGAGCTTTCAAAAGCTCAAGACTGCTTTGACTAAATCCCCAGTGTTGGTTTTGCCTACTGGTTTAGGGTCCTATACAGTGTATTATGATATGTCACGCATTGGTTTTGGCACGGTGTTGATGCAGGACGGTAGGGTGATTGCCTACGCGTCTAGACAACTAAAGGTGCATGAGAAGAATTATCATTTCCACGACCATGAGTTAGCAACTATTATTCATGCCTTGAAGATTTGGCGGCACTATTTGTATGGTGTCCCTTGTGAGGTCTACACCGATCACCAAAGTGTACAACATCTGTTTAAATAGAAGGATCTTAACTTGCGGCAGTGGAGATGGTTGGAGCTGCTTAAGGATTATGACATCACCATTCTCTATGATCAAGGGAAGGCCAATGTGGTGGCGGATGCCTTGAGTCGCAAGGCAGAGGGTTTGGGCAGTTTAGCATATCTACCAGTAGTAGAGAGGCCTTTAGCCTTAGATATTCAGGCCTTGACCAACGAATTTGTTAGATTGGATGTTTCCGAGCCGAGCTGAGTTTTGGCTTGTATGGTTTCTCAGTCTTCTCTTTATGATCATATCAGAGAGCGTCAATATGATGACCCCCACCGTTTTTTCCTTAAGGAAACAGTGATGCCAAGGAAGTCACTATTGGAGATGAAGGTGTATTACGGAAGCATGACGGCCTCTGTGTACCCAATATAGACGGTTTGTGTGAGTTGATTCTCCAGGAGGCTCATAGTTTGTGGTACTCCACTCATCCAGGTGCCGTGGAGATGTATCAGGACTTGAGGCAGCACTATTAGTGGAGGCGATTGAAGACGGACATAGTGGAATATGTAGCTCAGTGCCTAAATTGTCAGCAGGTGAAGTATGAGCATTAGCGACCAGGTGGATTTCTTCAGAAGCTAGAGATTCCGGAGTGGAAAAGGGAGAGGATCACTATGGATTTTGTTGTTGGTCTCCCACACACGCATATGAAACGATGCAGTTTGGGTGATTGTGGATAGATTGACCAGGTTAGCTCATTTCATTCCTGTAGCTACTACTTACTCTTCGGAGCATCTGAATCAGGTTTACATTGGCGAGATTGTCTGGCTTCATGGCGTGCCTGAATCTATCATCTTTGACCGGGATACATATTTTACATCACTCTTCTCGAGAGCCGTTCAACATGAGTTGGGCACTCGAGTTGGATTTAAGTACATCATTTTACCCTCAGACGGCCGGATAGTTTGAGTGCACTATTCAGATATTTGAGGATATACGTCATGCGTGTCTGATAGATTTTGGGGGGTCTTAGGATCAGTTCCTGCCACTCACGGAGTTTGCCTACAACAACAGTTATCAGTCGAGCATTTAGATGGCCCCGTATGACGCTTTGTATGGTAAGTGGTGCCGGTCTCCAGTGAGTTGGTTTGAGTTGGACGATTCTAGGATATTGGGTACAGACTTGGTTCATGATGCTTTGGAAAAGGTTAAATTGATTCAGGATTGACTTCGTACAGCCTAATCCAGAAAGAAGAGTTATGCAGATCAGAAGGTTCGCGACGTTGCATTCATGGTCGGGGAGCGGGACTTGCTCCGTGTTTCGCCCATGAGGGGTGTTATGAGGTTCAGGAGGAAGAGCAAGTTGAGCCCTAGGTATATCAGGCCTTTTGAGATTCTTAAGAGGGTTGGAGAGGTGTCTTTTAGACTTGCACTACCACCTAGTCTCTCGGCAATTCATCCAGTGTTCTGTGTTTCTATGCTCCGGAAGTATCACGATGATCCGTCTCATGTGTTAGACTTCAGGTCAGTCCAGTTGGACATGGATCTATCTTATATTGATAAGTCGGTGGCCATTTTGGACAGGCATGTTTGAAAGTTAAGGTCGAAGAACATCGCTTCAGTGAAGGTTCATTGGAGGGGTCATCCAGTCGAGGAGGCATCTTGGGAGACCGAGCATGATATGCACAGCCGTTATCCTCATCTTTTCACCACTTCCGGTATGTGTCACGTCCTTAGTCGTTAACTAAGTACACGTGCGGCACTTGACAATTTTTTCACGATCTTGCACAACTTGCTCACGTTTTTGCTATGCCTAGTCAGCCTTACTGCACTTAAGATTGCTAAGAGAATGTAGGATGAACACAGGAGAATTGTTAAAGGAAGCTTTGTGTTAGAGAGAACTTGAATTGTTTGCTTGGTGAATTATAAATGGATGAACCCCTTTATATACTAGTCTCCTAGGGGATAGCGTATAAATATTAATTGTTACACAAGTCCTTAATATTTACGAGATATGGGCTTTCTCTAGAATTCTCTTCAAGCCTAAAATATTCCAATGACTTTCCTAGTACATCCATAGGCATCTAGGGTCTTCTAAAGGAAATGTCCATACTTTTCTAGAATCTTTTCACAACTACCAGCTTTCCTCCTATATAAGCTTCCACATGGTATTAATATATGCCAAATGGTGCTTATGTGGCATGGTGATGTGGCGGGTCATCTCATATGTCTCTATACTTATTCGAGGATGAACGTTTATTTTAAGAGGGGGAGGATGTAATGACCCGACCGATCGTTTTGAGAGTATTAGAACAAAACCCCTATTTATTGATCCCTCTATTTCATTATGTGGTTAAGTGACTTTCCCGGAGGTTTGGTGTTTGGTTTCGGAGTGAAATGGGACATATAGTCCCTAAATTGAAAGTAGAAGTTCTAGGAATTTAGCGTAGTTTGATTTATGTGAAGACGACTCCGGAATGGAGTTTCAACGGTTCTAATAGATACGTAGGGTGATTTTGGTCTTTGGAGCATGTTTGAATGTTGATTTGGAGGTCTATACGTCATTTCGGCGTTAATTGGCGATAGTTGGAAGATTTTTGAAAAGTTTGAATGGGAGTGAACTTTTTGATATCGGGCTCGGATTATGATTCCGAAAGTTGGAGTAGGTCCTTAATATCAATTGTGAATTTGAGGTCAATCGGACTTGATTTAATAGGTATCAGCGTCGAAAGTAGAAGTTAAAAGTTCTAAAGTTCCTTAGGTTTGAATTGATGTGCAATTTGTGTTTTTAGCGTTATTTGATGTGATTTGGAGGCTCTACTAAGTCCGTATGATGTTTTAGGGCTTATTGGTTATTTAGATGGGGTCCCGGAGGTCTCGGGTGTGTTTCAGATTGGAATCCAAACCAAATTGGGTCTTAAGTGATTGTTGAAGCTTGGCAATGTCTGGTGCAATAGCACCTGTGCACCTTTGGCCGCAGGTGCGTCACCACAGAAGAGGCCTTGAGCCTCAGAAGCGTGAGTGAGTCAGGTCAGGAAGGACCGCAGGTGCGGTCAGTTGCACGCAAAAGCGGAAGCATAAATACGGCTATCCCTTCGTAGAAGCGCAAGCGCATGTGCGCTTAGGGTGCCGCAGAAGCGAGTTTTGGGAGGGGGGGATAAGTGATGGCCGCACCTGCAATGGAAATTTTGCAGATGCGGCTAAGACCTCGCAGAAGCGGTGTAACTGGGCAGAGAAGGCCTAAGTTCGAGGGTTTGATTCATTATCCATTTTTGGACCTAGAGAGTTCGGATTGAGGCGAATGTTTGAGGGATTTTCAGAGGAAACATTTGGGTAAGGATTCTTGACTCGTTTTTGATTAATTTATGCTAAGTGCAAAATCGGGGGGAAAAGGTGGAGAAATCCTTAGGCTGAATTTTGAGGTTTTGATCGAGATTTTTGTATCAAATTCGAGTAATTTTGGTATGGGTGAACTCGTGGTTGAATGTGTTCGTATTTTGTGGCTTTTACCCGATTCCTAGATGTAGGCCCCGGTTAACGTTTTGGGGCGATTTCTTCAGTTCTTGCTAAAATCATAATTTCATTATTTTAATTAGTTTCTTATAGTTATATTTTTAGTATGTAATTTTTTTGGATAAATTCGAGCCGATCGCAGTTGAAAAATCGAGGGAAAGACCTTCTTATTGATTGATTGATCAAAATTTGAGGTAAATGACTTGTCTAACCTTATGTGGGAGAAATTCCCCTTAGGATTTAGTACTATTATAGTAAATTGCAATACATGAAGGCCGTTTATGCGAGGTGACGAGTGCGTACTCGGGCTAAATGTTGAAAATCCGATTTTCGCTAAGTAGTTCCTTTTTCCCCCTTGATTGAGTTACTCTAGCACGTGTAGTCATCATGCTTAGCCTAATGTCACATGTATACATGTCCTATCTCTTACTTGAAATTTGTGCAACATGCTTAGTTGAATTACCTGCTTCCTTTGATTTCGTATTCATTCTTTAACTGTAGGATTCCTGCTATAATTTCATTGTTCCATTTGTTATGTGTTGTTTTCGTGGTTTTTGTTGAGATAACTGATTGGTTGTGCACGAGGTTTCTGCCGTGCGGAGTGTCATTATTGCACGAGGTTTCTACCGTGCAGAGTGTTATTGTTGCACGAGGTTTCTACCGTGTAGAGTGTTATTGTTTCATGAGGTTTCTGTCGTACAGAGTGTTATTGTGGCACGAGTTTTCTGCCGTGCAAAGTGTTATTGTGGCGCGAGGCTTCTGTCGTGTGGAGTGTTATCGTGGCACGAGGTTTCTAACATGCGATTATTATTATTTGCACAGGGCTTCTGTCGTGCCATTGTGAGATATTTACTTTTAGGACTATGAGGCGGTGCCTCGGGAGCTCCCCTGTTGTTTACCTCTACTTGTTGTATTGTTGTTGTTTCTTAACTTGTAAGATTCTTGTTTCTTTATGTGATGTAGCTGTCTTCTTGAATTCCGAGTTGTTATCTTCTGTGAATTTCTATTGTTATACTTCTCTGTCATCTCATTACATTATTATATCTCATGCTTTGTTTTTTCTATTATTCTCAGTAGGGCATTGACCTGACCTCGTCACAACTCTACCGAAGTTAGGCTTGTCACTTACTGGGTACTGTTGTGGTGTACTCATACTACGGTTCTACACATATTTTGTGCAGTTCCAAGTGCATCCTATCAGCTTCGTTACTAATGCACTGTGTTGCTGCTTTAGAGACTTCAAGGTACATCTGCCAGCGTCCACAGACCTTGAAGTCCTCCTCTATCTTTATTATGTTGTTTTCCTTATTCTCATTAGACTCTTATGTATAGAGATATTTAGCATTTCTCATTAGAGCTTGTGACTATATTTTACTGGGTTTGGGAGTTGTAATTATTTTGAATCGGAGTTCTATTTATTTCAGATGTTGAAGTTTGAGCTTCAGCTTTATATTCAATTATTCCGCATAATTGTTAGGCTTACCTAGTTTGTAAGACTAGGTATCGTCACGACGTACTACAGAGGTAAATTGGGGCCGTGACATAAGATGTGCGTCACCCCCAAACATATCATATAACACGTATTTTCGGGGTTTATACCCTCAGCTCCAAGTTTAGAAATGCTACTTACCTCGAACAAGACGAATCAAATCTGAGCAAGCTAAACAATACTCCAGAAGATTCATTCCACGCGTATCAACCTCCGAACGCCTTCCTATCTCCTCAATCCAAGCCAAACGGTCTGAAACTAGTCAAATAATGTGAAAATTAATCAAAATATACTCCAATCCTTACAATTTAACAATTTATAAAAATTTCCAGCTCCGCTCGAAAGGTCAACCAAAAGTCAAACAAAAATTATAAAAATCCGAACCCCCATTCAAATACGAGTCCAACCATACCAAAATTACTCAAATTCGACTACAACTCGGCCTTCAAATCCTTAATTAAATCTATGAAATTTTCTACCATTTTCAACCCAAAACACTAATTTGAACAATAATAGATTCGTGTAATTTAATGAAAATCGAGCTAGAATCACTTACCCCAATTCATATGGTGAAAATCGCCTAAAAAATCGTTAATCCGAGTTTCATAGCCGCAAATGTGTTAAAAATGGCCGAAACCCCCGTTTTTAAATTTGTCCAGGCAAGTAACATTTGACACCTGAGACTTATAAATCGCTTTTGCTGCCTGCGATTTGCCTCTGCCCCAGAAAAACAACAATCTTTTCCGGTACGGAAATGTGCATAACTCTCTCATACGATGTTCGAATTCGATAATTCTTTTTGCTATGGATCCGTAATTTCAATAAGAATATAACCTTCAATCAAAACTAAATTTGAAGCTCATTTTCTTAATATTGTACCATTTATGCTTGGAAAAATGACGTCGAAGCATTCTAGAAATATCCAAATTAAATTCTGGGCATACACCCAAATCCAAAATTACCATTGGGACCTAACGGAATTATCAAAACTCTAATCCGAGATCGAATACTAAAAAGTTAAATTTGGTTAATTCTTTCAACTTAAGGCTTCCAACATGGAATTCATTTTTCCAAACATGTTCTGAATCACATGAAAATAAAACCGACGATTCATACACGTCATAATACATAATATGAAGCTATTCAAGACTTCAAATAGTTGAAAGGAGTGTAAATGCTCAAAACAACCAGTCAGGTCGTTACAATATTTTGTTGATGTGGAATCGCCTAGGGTGTCACATCGTTCCCCCTTGCAACAACTCAAACAACCATGCAGCCAGCACAAGGGGAACTATTCTTTTGCTTTTTACTAAAGCATATCGTGTGTTGCAATTTGAGAATTCTACAATTCAAATAATAGGCGTAATGTCTTCCTAGCCATTTACATTTGTAGGGTTTTTAAAAGTCGATACATGAACTTGCACTTTTCCCATTTGAACACTCTAACTTGATGCAATGGATACTATTAAACACATTTGACCGTTGACTATGCCTATGTGGAAGCGGCACAACTGACATGGCTAAATTGTATGCAAATCACGCTGCAAAGGCGCGTAAATACTATTGTTTTTATTTTTAAAAAATGAGAAATAAAATGAAATATAAATGAGACCGAAAAAAAAAAGAAAAAAGAAACATTTCCCTTTTCCCTTCCCTTTACCCCTCCCTCCCACCTCTCTCGTCTTCCCTACCAAACTCCCACCTCCCCTTTCCCCCTCCCCCTTCTATTCTACCATACTAATGAAGTCAAGCATTTTAATTTTTTTCCTCACCATTTCTTTTTCTTGTATATGCTCCTTCTAATTTTGAAGTTAGACTCGAGGAGTCTAATCTCCGTTGCCGCTTGCTTTTGTTCTTAGCAGGGAGTCTAATCTCCGTTGCCGCTTGCTTTTGTTCGTCAATTAAACTTGACTCGATACCAGAGACAAGTTGCTCGATTAATTCATTGGAGTTTTCAGAAGCGCAAGACAAAAATAGCCACCGGCTTTGTGAAGAAGTGGTTAGAAATTCACCGGATCTATCACTGTTGCAATCACTGAAAGTTGAGGAACTTGCGTTAATACTTAGATCGTAGAAGGTTCTCCCCAAATAGATGAAATTCGATTGTACTTCAGTCTCCATTATCGGAGCTTATGCTTACAGTCTCCATGATCGGAGCTTATGTTTACAGTTCGTGCCTAGGAGGTGAAGAATAAAAGAAGGGAAAGAGAAGAAACAAATAGAAATTTAATAAATTAATTTTAGAAAAAGACAGGGCCCACAAATTGGGACCTTGAACATACATGTGTCAACAAAATGTGAATGAATGGATGATGTGGCTATACAAAATATTAAATTAAATCCATGTCAGTAGCAATTGAACAACAGTACTATCACAAGTGTTTATTAGTAGCTATTTTTTAAGTAAAAGTATTCAAATAAGAAACCCAAGTATTCATACATCGGCTTTATAAACTGATGCAAGTTTACATTTCGCCCAAATAATATAATTTTTTGCTATAGTCCTGCAGAGTTAATCTAAAGCTGAGACTTACTCCACTAAACTTATAGAGTTATGGAAAACTTAAATACAAAAGAGGAAATATATTAGGGTTTATAGGAAACACTTGCTATTTGCAAAAGAAAACAAGGAAAACAATCACATATGACCATCATCAAGCAAAATAAAGGATAACCCTGGCGTTATGTAAACCATGTTATACATGGCATTATCTAATTTGATACAAGCTTTATCCATAAAACTACAACATGTTCTATGAAATTACTAATACAAAAGTGAGTAAAACTTATTTTCCTTAGTATAACAACGAATGTTTTTTCATTTTTTCTTCATCCGTGTTTTTTAACATGCCTAGTTATTTATGGGTTCATAATATATATATATATATATATATATATATATATATATATATATATATATATATATATATATATAAATAAATACTATTAAGAATAAAAAACCATTCGTCAATAAGTTTGATAATGAAAGAGTTCCGCGTGACATAATAAAATTTTAAAAATGAGAAGCATACAAAATTGCTCCTAACTAATCAGTAATTCACTAATGATAATCAAAACTCAAATATTATATTTCAAAAATAAAAGACGCTCACTCAATTTGTAATATTTTTTCTACCGTTTCCTCACGAGAGTGATTGATTGAAGTTGAGCGACTGACAATTCTAATGTTTTCA
Source organism: Nicotiana paniculata (assembly GCA_005239505.1). Lineage (NCBI taxonomy): Eukaryota > Viridiplantae > Streptophyta > Magnoliopsida > Solanales > Solanaceae > Nicotiana > Nicotiana paniculata. Next base: position 62,947 of record ML304739.1, on the reverse strand, counting down.
TTTTCAAGGGAGATTTTCTAGTTGAAATTGCTTGAGAATAATCTTCTCTAGACAATAAGTGGGTGATTAAATATACAAAATAAAATTTATATATATCTAGCTCGTAATAATGCCTCTATTTTTATGAAGCACAAATGCTGGGGCGAATGTAGTGTTAAATCGCGGGTTTAATTGAACCTATAACTTTCAACGCGAAGTAAAAATATATATGTAAAAGTTCATTCAAATTACAAAAATAATATATATGTACCCATAACTTTAAAAATATAATGGGTACAATACTAAAAATCATTAAAATTGAATCCATAAAATTTAAATTCTGAATCCGCCTTTGCTGGAGTGCGTCCATGCAACTAGGGAAATAGTTATTTCTAGTTATAAGCCGTTGCATTGAGTTTCTGTAGTTATGCATGCCTAACTTTAATTTTATATGAGGAACATATACCCTCTGCTCAAATGTGGAAATGTTTTCCTCTTTTAGGTATAGGCCAAAAGCAATGAGCTATGAACGGTCATATTCAAAATGTTTCCCTCTTTTGTATTTAGGCATATGTCTAAATAGCAAACTGTTTGACTACGTTGATACATTTGGCTATTTTATGAAGACCTTTTTGTTGAAAATGACATATTTATGTACTATTGTTGGCCCAAGTGAAAGTTTTATTTTGAAGATTGACAAAGGAAACTCAGGCATGAATCAGGTCTATCCCCTATGTAAACAGATACGAGCAGATTCGAGTATATGGGATGCACGTGAAAGATATAAGCTTAACTTGGTATATTTGATATCTTCTGATAAAAAAGGTTGCATAATTGATAAGGAGAAGGACTCCTTACTCAGAGAGAACACTATATAAGATAAGAGAGGAGTTAGAAGTTGAGAACAACTAGAACTCTTCCACCAAGGAAGAGTAACATTAGAACTCTAGTTGTTTCTTCATCTACTAACTCTATATATTGTAGGATGTTCTCATTCTACAGGCACGCACAAAAGCAGAAGTTAAACGTGAGTTGAGAGCAAAATAGCAAGACATTTTGCAAGCAATTCGTGTGTGATTCAAGTGTGCAAACCTAAAGCTACATGAACCAGATAGAAGAATCAGTTCCAAGTGCCTGTCTTTTATTCTAGTTCAACTGTAGTAGGTGGTTTTCATATTGTACCTTTTAGCTTTATCTAGATGCAATTGTAATAGGTACTCTGAGTATTTAAGTTAGAGTTAACTTGAAGTTGTCGCAACAGTTAGAGGCTGATTGCCACAACGGGATTAATGTTAATCCTTAAGTTTACAAAGTGTTTTGTAAATGCTGTTTTGGCTCAGTGATTTAGTGGAGTATTTGGAAAAATCCTACTGAGTAGTAGGCCGTGGTTCTTATTACCTTTTGAGCCGGGTGTTTTCCACATAAAAATACTTGTGTTCTTTAGTTTCCGCATTTACTATTTCAGCAATAGTATGCTAAGGAACATTTAGAAGAACCAGGTCTTTCTATTCTCAGTGCAACCGAAAAATTGGACACCACACAAATCACCCCCTCTTGTGTGGTATTGAAGTTAAAATATTAATTGATATCAGAGCGGGTTATCCTTGAAGAGGATAAGACCTTAGGAGAAGATCAAGATGAGTGCACCACCTGAAAACTTGGAAGGAAAATCCACTGCTAGGCTACCACTCTTCAACTGCCAGTACTACTCCTGGTGCAAAAACAGGATGAGAGATCACATCATAGGAGAAGACTATGAGCCGTGGGACATTTTCACTGATGGTCCACTGGCTACACTGAAGAAAAATGCTGAAGAAGTAGATGTGCCAAAGACAATAGCTGACTGCACTGCTGAGGACTTGAGGAAATGAGAGAAGAATGCTAAAGCCAAGAAATGACTTGTTTGTGGACTTGGTACAAACGAGTACAGTAGAATCCAAAGTCTTACCACTGCTAAGAAAATTTGGGACACTCTGCAAGTGGCCCATGAAGGAACACCTCAAGTGAAGAGGTCCAGAGGAACTCTACTATATTCTCAATATGAGAACTTTACCATGAAGGAAGGGGAAACCATCCAAGAGATGTATACAAGGTTCACTACATTGAAAAATAAACTGAAGTCTCTTGGAAGGATTATTCCTGAAGAAGATAGAGTTGAGAAGGTTTTGACAAGGGTTCTGCCAGTTACTTGGGAGACCAAAATCACTGCCATTAAGGAATCAAAGAACATTGCCACTCTTTTATTGGATGAGCTAATTAGAAATCTCACTGCTTATGAACTTTGGAGGCAAACCATGAAGATGGATGTACTTAAGAATAAAAGGATCCTGACACTCAAAATCACTGAAGGTTCTGATCTAGAAGATGATGAAATGACTATGATCACAAAGGACTTCAAGAAGTACCTAAGGAGAGGAAAGGGTCCCTCAAGAAGTGGGAGCTACAACAAGCCAAAGGTTCCTGAAAATAAAACCAATGAAGGATGCTACAAGTGTGGGAAGACTGATCACCACATCAAGAACTGCCCTTAATGAGAAATTGAATGGAAGAAGGAAAGAGCTGAACGAAAGAACAGAAAGAAGGAACAAGTTCAACCCAAGAAGAACAAAGGATCAACCAAGTTTATGGTCACTGCTTGGGGAGAAAGCTCATATGAGGAAGATGGAGATGAACAAGCACTTATGGCCGTTGGAGAATCCGATGAGGAAACTGAGGTAAGTGTAATTCATCTCAAAGACAAGATTAAATTTTTGTCTAAAGAAAGGCTATCTGAGTTACTTCTAGATTTAATTGATGAAACTGAGGATGTAAACAATGAAAAGAAACAGTTTTCTAAGGAATGTATGATTTTGAAAGCAGAGTGAAGAAAACTAGAACTTAGGGTTAGTGAAACTGTAAGTGAAAATACTGCTTTGAAGAACCAGATTCATGCACTTGAGTCAAATGTCCTAGAACTTAGATCTGAAAATCAAAAACTGAAATTTGGAACAGGTAAAAAGACAACCGATTTCACACAACTCACTCTAGAAGAAATTTTAGGAAAATTTAAAGATGAGTTGTATAAGAGGGATGCGCAAGTAAGAATTTTAAAGGAGGATCTAAGCAAGGTCAAGCATGAGCTGGACAGAACTTGTAAATGGAACAGGTCCTCCAATGCACTTTCATGGCTATAGGAACATCATAGTAGCAACAGAAGATGACTTGACTTTGGGAATCTGCCACCTAAATGGGATCCCAAAAGAAAGTATCTCACACTTCCTGAGAGCAAGATTTGCACTCACTGTGGTAAAATAGGTCACTATAAAAGTGAATACACTGCAAAATAAAAGGCAAGTCAAAATAACAAAGAATTTGTTCAAGGGAAGAATAAACTATCAATTTGGGCTAAAAAGAATTTGATTCATCCTTTTTCCTATAGAAAGGGACCCCAACTAGTTTTGGTTCCTAAGTCTAACCCCTGATTTCCATTTGCAGGTCCAGTTCCTTTCGTTTGAGGACCTCAAAGAAGGTAATGTCTCCTTTGGAAATGGGAAGAAGGATGAGATCATTGGGGTTGTAAAGGTAGGTAAGACTGATTCTCACTCTATTGAGAATGTCTACTTGATATATGGACTAAAGTACAGTCTAATAAGTGTATCACATTTTTGTGATAGAGGTAACATAGTAGCATTCACCTCTACCAAATACTTTGTGATTAATCTTACCACTGACAAGATTGTTTTGCAGGGAAAAAGAGTGAATAATTAATTAATGTATATATATATATATATATATATATATATTGTAGATCTGTCCACACTTTCAGATAATGAATTCACTTTCTTAAGTGTGTTGGATAATGATCCCCTCATTTGACACAAGACACTTGGACATGCCAGTCTGAGTCAACTCAACAAATTAGTCTCCAAGGACCTGGTGATAGGGTTGCCTAATATCAAGTTAAGGAAGATAAAGTTTGTGAGGCTTGTGCAAGGGGAAAGCAGGTAAAATCCTCTTTTAAATGCAAGAAAATGGTAAGCACTACCAGGACGATGGAACTGGTCCATATGGATCTTTGTGGTCCAATGAGGACATTAAGAAGATGTGGTAAGAGATATGTGATGGTGCTTGTTGATGATTACTCTAGGTTTACTTAGACACTGTTTTTAACATCTAAAGATGAAGCATTAGACATGTTTACTTCTTTTGTTAGAAAAACTCAGAAACAACTAGGTAATCAACTTGCATCAATTAGGTCTGATTATAACACTGAATTTGAGAATGCTAAATTTGCTGAATTTTGTGATGAGCATAACATAGATCATAACTTCTTTGCTCCTTGGAATCCACAACAAAATGGAGTAGTTGAAAGAAAGAATAGTACACTTGAAGATATGTCTAGGACTATGCTTCTTTCTAGTAAACTGCCTCATAGCTTCTAGGCAGAAGCTGTAAACACTGCATGCTACATCATAAATAGGTGCATGACCATACCTCTTGTGGAGAAGACTCACTATGAGTTACTTAAAGGGAGAAAACCAAAAATATCCCATAGTGGGGCATTTGGATGCAAGTGCTTTGTGCACAATAATGGTAAAGACTCCCTAAGTAAGTTTGATCCAGAAGTGATGAGCGAGTATTATTGAGATATTCTTCACATAGTAAAGCTTATAACATTTATAACAAAAGAACTATGTGTGTATAAGAAAGTGTACGTGTGGTTTTTTGATGACACTAACATTCTTTCTGAGAGACAGGAACATGATGATGAAGCAATTGGGCTGGTAAGAAACTTAAATAAAACCACATCCCAAATTGAAGCTGCAGTAGAGGAAGGAACATGTGAGGGAACATGTCCTTCCACCTATGGAAACATGACAGGGGGAATAGAACAAATAGGAAATGATTCTCAAACTTCAAGGGAACTTGTCCATGAACCTGTTACTCAACAACAAAATATTGAAGGAACATCTAAGGGAAACCAGTTGGTTGTGGAACCTTACAAGTATCAAAGTTCTCATCCCATTGAGAACATAATTACTGATCCAACCTCTGGAATCAAAACCAGATATTCATTAAAAAAAAATTATGCTTTTGATGCTTTCTTATATCTGAATGAACCTAAAAATATTGCCGATCTTTGCAGGGTGAAGACTGGGTAAATGCAATGCAATATAAACTCAACCAATTTGAGAGGAGTCAAGTTTGACATCTGGTACCAAGACCCAAGGACAGATAAGTAATTGGCACAAAATGGGTCTTCAGAAACAAACTTGATGAAGATGGAATAGTTACCAATTTGAGAGGAGTCAAGTTTGACATCTGGTACCAAGACCCAAGGACAGATAAGTAATTGGCACAAAATGGGTCTTCAGAAACAAACTTGATGAAGATGGAATAGTTACCAATTTGAGAGGAGTCAAGTTTGACATCTGGTACCAAGACCCAAGGACAGATAAGTAATTGGCACAAAATGGGTCTTCAGAAACAAACTTTATGAAGATGGAATAGTTACAAGGAACAAGGCAAAATTGGTGGTTCAGGGATATAGTCAAGATAAGGACACATAGACTATGATGAAACCTTTGTTCCAGTTGCAAGGTTGGAAGAAATAAGACTCCTCATAGCCTTTTCTTCTTACATGGAATTAACTCTTCACCAGATAGATGTCAAGAGTGCCTTCCTTAATGGATATCTAAAAGAAAAAGTGTTTGTCAAGAAACCTCCTGGGTTTGAAAGCAAGAAATGTCATGATCATGTGTACAAGATTGACAAGGCACTTTATGGGCTCAAGCAAGCTCCAAGAGCATGGTATGAAAGATTATCAAAATTTTTGCTTGAGCATGACTACAAGAGAGGTAAAATTGACAATACTTTATTCTTGAAAGAAAAAGGTAAAGATATCTTGGTAGTTCAGATATATGTTGATGATATAATCTTTGGAGTAATCACTGATAAGTTAAATAAAGAATTTGCTAAATTAATGGGGAATGAATTTGAAATGAGCATGATGTGTAGGCTTAATTTCTTTTTAGGCTTACAAACTAAACAAAATTCAAATGGAACTATGATCTACCAAAATAAGTATGTAAAAAAAAGTTGCTTAAAAGGTTTAACATGGAAGATTCCAAAGAAATTGACACTCATATTGCAACAACTACAAAGTTGGATGTAGATGAACCTGGTTCATCTGCTGACTAGAAGTTGTATAGGGAAATGATTGGCTCATTGTTGCATCTCACTGCTAGCAGACATGATATTGTTTTCAGTGTAGGCCTTATGCAATATTTCAGGCGAATCCAAAGGAGTCTCACTTGAATGCTGTCAAGAAGATTTTGAGATACCTAAAAGGCACCAGTGATCTGTGTCTATGGTATCCAAAAGATAATAATTTTAATCTAGTGGGATATACTGATGCAGATTATGTAGGTTTTCTTATGGATAGAAAGAGCACCTCAAATATGGAATACTTTCTTGGCTCATGTATTATGTCTTGGGCCACCAAAAAGAAAAATTATGTGGCCTTATCTATTGCTGAAGCTGAGTATGTTGCTACTGCTTCATGTTGTGCTCAACTGTTGTGGATCAAACAACAATTAATGGACTTTGGAGTTGATGTTGGTTGTATCCCCATCTTTTGTGATAACACTAGTGTAATTAGTATGACCAAGAACCCGGTTCATCACAAGAGAGAACTAAGAACATAGATGTTAGGCATCAATTTTTGAGGGACAACTATGAAAAGGGTTTGATCACTATGGAGTTTTGTGCTACTGACAAGCAAATAACTGGCATCTTTACAAAAGATCTAAGTAGTGATCACTTTGAAAGGAACATGTTAGAATTAGGGATTATTAAGATCACCTAAAAGGACCAGTTCAAAATTCACAATCGAAAAAAAAAATGAAAAATTGTTTTGGTTAGAAAATCTGTAAATTTGTGTATAATTAGATTCGATTTTTCTCAGTCTCATACTTTCAATAGTATACTCTTGTGCCATGTGCTCAAATGACTCATTAATCTCTAATATTATTATCTCTATGTTCTTGGAAAATTTAGACTTACACAAGAGGTTCTCAGTGAAGAACCTGGTTCATCAGGATCACTCGGTATGTATTCTACACTTTGCATAATTTGAAATAATTATATTTGGAACATGATTAAAAGCAGAGTCCCATCGAATCTCAAATCCTTTTTGGACTTATCCGTTACAAATGAACAAGTTCTGTTTCAAATAAATCCTAACCGCATTAAGGGCCTAGATTCTAGGGATAGTTTTGAACTTCTTTCCAAACTGACTTGCAGTTTGATTAGATTTCTGCAAAGATTCCGTTACTCAATTGAACTCCACCACTTTATATTGATGAGGAGTTATTTGTTTCTTCACTTCTAAACTTTCAAGTCGTCCAAATTTTCTTAGACTCTCCTTTTCTACTCTCACACAAACTCATTTTCTAGAACTCCCAAACTCACAAATGACAAACACCTCTGAAAAACCTTCATCCCTACCAAATAAAACCACACCCACATCATCTATCACACCTTCAACCACACCTCTGTTTAAGAAATGAAAATTTAAAACTCACGCTCGCAAGACTATGGTGGGGAGCAAATTATCTAAGAAATTAGATAAACAATTGAAGGCTAGCCAGGTCCAGGAACGCATAAATCTGAAGATTCATTTAAGTCTGCTACTGAGGGGGAAGAAATAGTTTCTTCTGACACTGAACATGTTTACAAGCAAGGATCATTTTGGGGCAAATACTCTGACTACTTGTGACTATGAAATCCAACCACTCCTAAAGAACCTAGTTCATCCAAGAAGGTACCACTGAATAGCAAAGTGCGAGCCTTGGTGCAAGAAAGTGGGGCTAAGGATGCTGAGGTTGATAGGTTGAAGAAGAGGTTGGCAGAAGTGGAGACTGAGAGAGATGCTCTCAGAGCTGAGCTAACAAAAGAAAAGGAGAAGAATAATGGCATTCTTCAGGATATGCTGAGATTACTCCAAGCCAAAAACCAAGCACTTGGTCCTTCCCAGCCTTAAGCCTCCTAGCCTAGTGTAGATCAACTAGTGACCCAGTTCGGGATTTTCTTTTGTTGCTTTTTCTCGTGATTCTAATGTTTTTATTTCTTCTTATGCTTTGTGGTAGGATCTTTATCAATCATCAATGAAATTCACTGTCTTTTGCTCTAACTGTTTGTTTATATTTCTTTGATGGTTAATATCCTTAGATTGATATATGGTGATTAATCTATGGTTGCATTTTAAGTAGCCCCAGTGGCCATGAGTAATTTTTAAAATCTCATTATCTTACTTGTTTATGCAACTTTTTGATGATGCCAAAAGGGGGAAAATGTTGTGCTTATTGAACAAGTGATGTTTATGACCTAATGAACCGATCCTTGATGATAACTGATAAAAAGGTGAAATGTTTCTAACATTGTGTTGATATTGAGCTAAGTTGAAACATGGCCTAAGCTTATGAAAAGCACAGAGTTTGTCATCATCAAAAAGGGGGAATTTGTTGGCCCAAGTGAAGTTTTGTTTTGAAGATTGACAAAGGAAGATCAGGCATGAACCATGTCCATCCCCTGTGTACATAGACACAAGTAGATTCGAGCATATGGGATGCACGTGAAGGAGATACGCGTAGCTTGATATCTTCTGATCTAAAATGTTGCATAATTAATAAGGAGAAGGACTCCTTACTCAAAGACAACACTATCTAAGATAAGGGAAGAGTTAGAACTTCAAAACAAATAGAACTCTTCCACCAAGGAAGAGTAGCATTAGAACTCTAGTTGTTTCTTCATCTACTAACTCTATATATTGCAGGATGTTATCATTCTACAGGCACACACAAAAGCAGAAGTTAAACGTGAGTTGAGAGCAAAATAACAAGGCATTTTGCAAGCAATTCGTGTGTGATTCAAGTGTGCAAACCTGAAGCTACATGAACCAGATAGAAGAACCAGTTCCAAGTGTTTGTCTTTTATTCTATTTCAACTATAGTAGGTGATTTTCATATTTTTCCTTTTAGCTTTATCTAGAGGCAATTGTAATAGGTACTCTGAGTATTCAAGTTAGAGTTAACTTTGAAGTTGTCGCAACGGTTAGATGCTGGTTGCCACAACGAGATTAGTGTTAATCCTTAGGTTTACAAAGTGTTTTGTAAATGCTGTTTTGGCTCAGTGATTTAATGGAGTGTTTGGAAAAATCCTAATGAGTAGTAAGTCGTAGATTTTTCACCTTTTGAGCCGGGTATTTTTCACATAAAAATACTTGTGTTCTTTACTTTCCGCATTTACTATTTCAGCAATAGTAGGTTAAGAAACACTTAGAAGAATCATGTCCTTCTATAATCAGTGCAGACGAAAAATTGAATACCACACAAACCACACCCCTCCCCCCTCTTGTGTGATATTGAAGTTAAAACATCAACTATAATTGGGTACATAACCAGTTTAGTGACTTTTGTACGATTGAATATGTGTCGATAATTGATCGGTTAAGTTAGAAAAACTTATAGTAAAAATATTTAAATATCTTCGGTTTCCACTGAAAGATGTTGTGGGCAAAAAAAGATATGTTCACATTTTTAATCAAAGCTCTTGAGTTCGAGCCATAGATAAGAAATACTAACACATGATTAAATTAGTGGGGCCAGTGGACTCGGCCGTGCATAGGAATAGAGAATACTTTCATCTTTTTTTCTAATAGGAAGGCTTTAACTGTCTATAGACTATATGGTGCGAATTTGAATTAGGGGGACTAGTGGACTCGGCCGAGCACAAACACATGATTTTTAAAAAAGATCTTGGCTTGCTTCTGTCTGATATTTCTTATTTTCCACCTGTTCCATAATGTTGATTTGTCAACATCAACAAATAGGAGTACATATGTTGATAATGTGAGTTATTTGTCCTAACATGGAAGTGCTTTACATCTAAGCCCCTTTTTCTTAGCCTAGGGAATTTTTAGTCCACCTACGAGTGGTGCTTTAATAGCCAGTAGTGTTATTAGTTAATCTTAATATTTCCTATATAAGTATAGTTATAGTGTACAATAAAATATACTCTCACTAGTATTTTCTATGCGCTCTTCTCCAAGTCAAAGTAGGGTTTAGATTGTGATATGGGATTGCTCCAACATATCGTGATAATACTAGTGATTTCAATCGTGGTTCGTTTTTTATTTTCGCTTCCGCTTCACAAAAAACAAGTAAGTTCTCGTTTTATAATTTATCCGCTATTTAATGCGTTTAGATTATCACTTTCCTTCGGTTAGTTATACTAAATGCATGCATGCTATGGCCAATTGATTTATATACTCCATATCTTTTCAATTATTATTTTGATCTGGTTTAGTGCTTGCTTTCTTTTCTTTCTTTGTCATCGCTCTCTCCAATAATTCAAATTTTTTAAAGAATATACTCAAAGCTACTGTTGCTGGGAGATGCCTTTAAGTAGGAATATAACTATATTAAACATGGTAGTTATATATTTTCTTCTCATCTAAGTTATAATAAGCCGTTGAATTGAGTTTCTGTATAGCTGCATGCCTAGCTAATAACTTATACTTAATATGGACATACTTTTCTGCTCCAGTGTGGAAATTTTTTTTCTTCTTTTAGGTGTAGGCCAACAACAATATATATGTTCCCTTAACGATGATCATGTTCCCAGGCCCCTATGACTCATTTAGGAGAACTTTTGTATTTAAGCATATTTCTGAATAGCTAACTGTTTAACTAATATTGATACATGTCTGGCCATTTCTAGAGACTTCTTGGTGAAAATGATGTATTTGCACAGCTCGTTGAGTGGTAAATACTCTTTCATCCCAAAATCAGAAGTTTCGGGTTCGAGTCATGTGTATAGAATTGTCGTTGCTAAGGAGCACTTTACCCTTCAATTTGAGGCTTTTCAGCATGAATCCGAATTTAGTCCCGACTCCTATTCAGGTACCTCACACCGAATCCGAATGGGAAACAAAAAAAACATATTCACGAGTACTATAATTGGTACATAAACCAACTTAGTGACTTTTGTACAGTTAGAATATACACAATTCTGGTAATTGATCGGTACGTACACGTCAACTTTAAATACTATTTTTTTATAACTTCAACGAGATATTGTCTACAACAACAACATACTCAGTATATATTTATATGTAGGGTCTGGGAGGATAATGTGTACGCAGACTTTACTCCTGCCTAACGAAGATAGAAAGGTTGTTTTCAATAGAATAAGAAGAAACAGAAGGAGAAAAAGAAGAAGACAAAGAAATAAAGAGAGGGGAGAAAGGGGGAGAAAAGAGTAAGTGTTACCAAAATAAGTATTAACAATAGGAGCATACGATAACTGAAACAAACTAAACAACATGATGTAATATAAAGTTGAGAAATAAGGAAGTACATGCGTGCTACTAGTATTATTGGGGAAACTCTCAACTACCTACTACCCTTCTACCCTAATCCTCGACCTCTACACCCTTTTATTAAGAGTCATATGTGAGCTGAAGCCACGCCGTCTCCTGTCTGATCCGCTCTCCTAGTACTTCTTAGGTCTGCCTCAACTTTTTCCGCCATGGTCAACCTTTGACATCTCCTAACAGGAGCGTCAATAATTCTTCTCGTAACATGTCCAAACTATCTCAGCCTCGACTCATGCATCTTGTCCGCCAGAGAGACCACTCCCACTTTGTCCCAAATAACTTCATTCATAATCTTATCTCTCTCATTGCACTCACATATCTATTTTAACATCTTTATTTTTGCTATTTTTATCTTCTGCCTGTAAGAACTTTTGAACGGCCAATACTCCATCCCATACGGCAAGGTAGGTCAAACCACCACTTTGTAAAATTTACCCTTAAGTTTTTACTGTATATTCTTATCACAACAAGATATTGTCTAAACGCCTAAAAATATCTTCAGTTGCTTCCGTAGATGTGATATTTCTAATTCTAGTCCTGTCAAAAAAGTCGCACATGATTTCCCAAAATGATGAATTGTCAATATCATCAAATAAAATTACATGCACTTTTTAATGTGAGTTTGTCCTGACATGGAAGTACTACACTGGACGGTCGGAGCCCTTTCTCTTAGTCAGTGAAGGGATGCCATTGGCCATTTGACATGTCCCTTTTCAAAATTTTCCTCGTTTAATGCTTGTTTTGTTTTCTTTTCTTTCCTTTGTCATTTGAGATTTTGAAGTACGAAAATGATTACTTTAACCAAAATGTGGTAAAGGAAATTAACAAAAGTATACGATCAAGGCTAGTACGCACGCAGTAGAGGTTTGTATTAGCGGTGTCATGCTCTAAAAAAAATATAAATTAGCGACTGATAAATTTTGCAGCTAAACAGTAAAATTTATTGTTAATTCTGTTTAGCAACAAATTAGCGACATATTATCAGAAAGTTTTAGTACAGAGATTCAGTATTTGTATTTAAAAAAATTCTTTGAATATGTAAACATACTTATTTGTATTTGAAGTCGTCCTTCTAAACTTTAGAACCCATAAAGTTAAAATTCTTGCTCCGTCTCTGCCAGATCGATTATGTAATATAATGAGTGAAAGTTATTTTTAAGTATAAGACGCTTTATATATATATATATATATATATATATATATATATATATATATATATATATATATATATATATATATATATATATATATATATATATATATATATATATATATATATGTCTCATGCTATATATATGTCTCATGCTATCATTTACTGAGGTTAATGTTATTACCAAGAAACATGGTGATTATATATTTTTCCTCTCATCTAAATTGGATAGTAAGTAACATTGGGTGCCAATCTTCAAGGCATAATGAAATTGAGAATTTTGGTAAACATAAACCTTCAATATTTACTTCAGTTATCTTATTATCTTCTTGTTGTTAATGCATTTTTTCATGCTTTTTACATTTTGATATTACTTTTTAAAAAATATACTATTCTTTCTTTGAGTAGGGGGTCTATCGAAAACAGTCTTTCTATCTTCATAAAATAAGAGTAAGGTTTGCGTATACACTATCTTTCCTATACTCCATTTATAAAATCACACTGAATATATTTATTGAAATTCTAAGATCGAAATGAGAGAAGAAGAATCTTAAAGATGGAGGGAGACACAGAACAGCTGCAGAGAGCAAATTGCTTCTTCATTTATGTGTAGAATGAACGCTTACCTACATTCATCACTTATTAATCCCTTTTATACATATCTAAATAACTCTATACTCTATGTATACCCACACCCAATTAACCGACTAACAATGTCTTCCACTAAGTTAGTTACGACTTTGAATTTTGTACACTTTGGTCCCTAAAGTTCTCATTGCTTCACCTTGGCTCAATACTCCCCCTCAAGCTGGAGGGGAGAAAAATGTTCTTCACACCTAACTTGTAAAGTAGATGATCATGTTTTGTCTTCCCAAGTCCTTTAGTCAACACATCTGTTATCTTCTCCTTTGTGTTCATATGTACTGTCTTGAGCAAACCTGCCTTGATCTTTTCTCGAATGAAATGACAATTTATATCTATGTGCTTTGTACGCTCATGAAATATAGGATTGACAGCTATTTGAGTAGCTGCTTTGCTATCACACATCATGTTTACAGGCATGTTGAGCTCAATATTCAATTATGCAAATAATCCAATCAACCAAACTATCTCTGTTGTTGTTGATGCGATATTTCTGAATTCAACCTCAGTTGAGCTCCTTGCCATTGTCTCTTATTTTTTTTGACTTCCATGAGATTAAAGCATCTCCATAGAACACTAAGTAGCATGTTATTGATCTTCTGGTTTGAAGACATGCACCCTAACCTGCATCATAATATGCTCTTAGTTCCCCATTTCCTTCTACTAGCAATAACAAGCCTTGTCCAGGTGCATTCCTATATATCTCACCACTCTGATGGTTGCATCCATATGAGATTTTGTTGGAGCATGCATGAATTGGCTTAGTATTTTCATAGCAAATGAGATATCTGGCCTTGTCATTGTAAGATACAACAACCTTCCCACAAGTCTCTGATACTCTCCTGCATCGTGTAGTGTTGCATCAGGTGCCATGACATCTGTTGTTCCTACTAGTTGATCGAAATCAATAGAGATAGGTTTTTTATTTACTTCAAGTGGAGTGCTTGCAGGTTTGACCCCTGATAAGCCTAGTTCTGAGATGAGCCAGGAGCATACTTCCTTTGGATCATGTATATACCTCTATGTGACCTTGCAAATTCAATTATTAGGAAAAACTTAAGTTCTCCTAAGTCCTTCATTTTAGAGAAATTTTGTAGATTTTTTCTTGTATTGGTGATCTCATCAACATTATTGCTTGTGACTATCTATCACGACTTAAAATCCACTAGTCGTGATGGCACCTAACCCAACCCGCTAGGTAAGCCAACTAATAACTATCAAATTTCAATAATCTTAACAAGTCAATTAAACAGAATAAATTATCTGAATCTATTACATTTCCCAAGGATTGGTAGTACAAATCATGAGCTTCTAAGAATAGAGTTTACAAAGCGAAAATGAAATAAATACATAGTCTGTTTGAAAAGTACATAAACAACACAATTTAATCTAAGGCTACCCCGAACAACAGAGGCAGCTAAAACATGGACGCGGTACATCTTCCAATCCAACAACCCTCGAACACGGCAACAACTGCAACCAATATCTGCACGCAATGTGCAGAAGTGTAGTATCAGTACAACCGACCCCATGTACTGAGTAAGTAACAAACCTAACCTTAGGTTGAAATTAGTGACGAGCTAACACCGGGTAGGATCCAACACCAATATTTCCACAAGAGTTCATAACAACACAAATGCAAGTATAAAAGGGTATCTCGGAAGTAAAAATACTTAACTCGTTCACAGATCCAGAAAAATAGGTATGCTTTTCAAGTATCCTAGTTAAAAAAAATTCAATTATTTTGCCAGAAATGCCAAAAATACAGGTAAGTTTGAAAACTGTGATTTTTTTTCTCAAAATCCTTTCGCCGGTAAGTGAGAAGTTTCATTTTTCTTTCCCAATAACGAGTATAAAATCTCTCTCTATGGCCACATATAAATGTGTGTAAAAATCATGAATGACGTGATACCGTACAACATGAGAAAAATGCATCTCTGTGCCTATATGTCATGTATGCATGCCAATGTCATGTATCCCAGAGATGAATCATGTACTCACACTCTCACAGTACTCAATCTCACTATCTCACTCTTTTCAATCATCAATGCTCGACCACTCGGTACTGTATATGGCCCATACGACCCCAGGGAAGATCCATCCCGAAGTATATACATCACTAATCATCAATCACTCAGTACCGAGGAAAGCCAATCCAGCCCCATGGAGAAAATCCATCTCCAAGTATATAATGCTTCGGACAAGATCCATGTCCAGGGAAGATCCATCCCTCAATATAATCAATCGCGCTCACTAGGGGGTGTGTACAAACTCAAGAGGGGCTCCTACAGCCCAAGCGCTATCATAAGCCAGATCCAGGCATAAATCAATATAACATGTTGCGGCGTGCAGCCTGATCCCATAACTGTCACTCACAATCAGGCTCTCAGCCTCACTCAACCATCAATCTCTCCAGTCTCACTCTCGGGCTCACAATGTCATGAAACTAGCCCGACAACAATGATATGATGTATCAATAATCAACACTGAGACTGAGATATGATAAGAATGCATGAATATGGCTGAGTATAAAATATCAGTGAAATCAGTGTGATGACAGCAAGAAAATGACCACTATGGGTCCTAACAATATCCGCATAAAAGCCTAAACATGATATTTAGCATGAATGATAGCTCAGATACTTTATCACATGGTGGAAATACAAATATCAACAAAATAGGGTCACTATACAGTGCCATGGGTACAACCGAGTCACAATTCACAGGGTGCACGCCCACACGCTCGTCACCTAGCATGTGTGTCATCTCAATACCAATCACATAACATGTATTGCAGGGTTTCATACCCTCAGCACTAAGTTTAGAAGAGTTACTTACCTCGAACAAGCCAATTACTATACCGAGCAAGCCAAGCGATGCTCCAAAGATTCCATCCCCCGCGTTCCGACCTCCGAACGACTCAAAACTGACCAACAACAATTCAAATACATCAAAGAATGCTAACGGAACCAATTCCAATCATAAAAGATCGAATATTGAATCAAATCCCAAACCGGGCCCGCACCTCAGAACCCGACAAAACTAACAAAATTCGACAACCCATTCAATTTTGAGTCCAACCATACTAGTTTCACTCAAATCTGACTTCAATTCGATGTTCAAATTCCAAAAATTCATATTATGATACTTTAGGCCAAAATCCCCAATTTCCTCATTAAAATTCATCAACCAATTGCCAAAATGAAGATAGATTCATGAAATATGATCAAACCGAGTAGAGAACACTTACTCCAATCCTTGTGATGAACTTTGCTCCAAAAATCGCCTCAATCTGAGTCCAAAATGTTGAAATATGACTAAAGAACCAAAACCTCTATGTTTATAAATCTGCTCAGTACTTCCGCACCTGCGGATAAGAGGCCACATTTGAGACCTTCGCTTTTGCGAAAAGGGGCTCGCAATTGCGAGACAGGCTGTTTTGAGATGGCAATGACCGCATCTGCGGTAGCGCTTCTGCGTGACTCCCTCTACACCTGTGGACCTTCACTCCTACATGAAACCTCACACCTGCGACACTTGTCTTGCACCTGCGGCCATCACACCTGCGCAATACCACTCGCAGGTGCGGAACACCAGAACCAGCAGCTGAAATACTAAAGGAAAAAATCTGAAACACGCCTGAGCTCCTCGGGACCTCGTCCAATCATACCCAAAAGTCACATAACATAACACAGACCTACTTGAGGCCTCAAAACACACGTAACATCATCGAAGCAACGGATCACACTTCAATTCGAACCCAATGAACTTTGAACTTTCAAATTTCCAAAACATGCGCCGAAACATATCAAATCATCCCGGAATGAACTCAAAATTTTCACACAAGTCCCAAATGACATGAGAAGTTATTCCAACTCCCGGAACCACAATCCAAATCTGATATCTTCAAAGTCAACTTCCGGTCAAGCTTATGAACTTCCCAAGCCTTCAAATCTCTGAATTTTCGCCAATTAGTGCTGAAACCTTCTAGAAATATCCAAATAAAAATCCAAGCACATGCCTGAGTCTAAAATCACTATCCGGACCTAACAGAACCATCAAAACTCCGTTCCAAGGTTAAATTCTCAAAAAGTCAAACTTGGTCAAACCTTTCCAATTTAAAGCTTCTAGTTGAGAATCATTCTTCTAAATCAATTCCGAATAACCTGAAAATCAAAATCGATGATTCACATAAGTCATAATATATCATACGGAGATACTCATTCCCTCAAATAATTGAGCAAATTGAAAATGCTCAAAACGACCGGTCGGGTCGTTACACTACCAAGTCATCCACATAGACCAGCACTAATAGCAAGCAGTTTCCTAATTTTTTTTTGTGAAAAGTGAATATTCATAATGACTTTGTGAGAATCACATATCTTGCAATGTTTCTGTGAGTTTAATATTCCACTGTCGAGAAGCTTGTTTAAGACCATACAATGACTTATATAGCCTGCAGATCTGCTACTCCCCCTGCCTTGCAACATCCTTAGAGAAACCAAGAGGAATAGTCATATAGACATCATCAACTAAATCACCTTGAAAAAATACATTGTGAACATCCATATGATAAAGAGGCCAGCCTGAGTGTGCAACAATTGCTATGACATATCTCACATAGACCATTTTGGCCACAGGTGAGTAGGTATCAGTGTAATCCAAGCATTCTTTTTTAATATAGCCCTTAGCCACAAGACTAACCTTGTACCTTCCTACTTTCCTTGAGGCTTTGTACATGATTTTATAGACCTATTTGCATCCTATGGGTTGCTTTGCTGTTGGTAATCGGACTAGACTCCATGTTTGATTATCTTCTAGCACCTGAATCTCTTGTTGCATAGTTGTAACCCATTTGGGATTTTTGGCAACTTCAGTGAAGTTTCTTGGTTCTACTTCAGCAGAGTAGGCTGCAAGGAACTTAGAATAGTATAGTTGTAATGAGAGGTAGTTGATGGAATCAGAAATAGGATAAGCACACGAGGTCTGATTTTGCTAAGGCACCACTCATCCAAATAGGAGACCTAGACATTATAGTATAGTGTCTAAGAGTGGATATAGACGCAGCTTCAGTATGCACTACTGGTGGAGTGCTGGGAACTAGAGACTGTGAAGAAGAACTAGCTGGTGAACTAGTGTGAGAATAATCATTAGAAGTATTGGTTGCAGTAGAAATCTCATAAGAGGAAATGTCAGGAACATAAAGATCTTCAGATTCAAAAGGTACACTAAGAGAATACTGAACTACAGTGGGTGCTAAACAACCTTGCTCACAAATACACAATGGTTATTCAAATCAAATAGTTTGTATCCCTTTTGGACAAGCGAATAACCTAAAAGTAGAGTGGGGATTGATTTTGGAGAAAATTTGTCCTGCTTCTTGAGGTTTGCTGCATAGCAAAGGCTGCCAAAAACCCCGAGATGATCAAGAGATGGTTGTTTGTGAAATGCCAGCTCAAATGGAAACTTACCTCCTAAATCTCTTAATGGAATTCTATTAATGAGATACACTACTTTCATCATACACTCTCCCCAGAACCTTAAGGCCAAATTTTCTTGAAACTTTAATGCTCTAGCAGTGTCTAGAATGTATCTGTTTTCTTCTCTACAACCCTATTTTGCTGTGAGGTGTAGGGACAAGTCCTCTGATGAGTGATATATGTAGAGATCAATATTTCTTTTAATTGGCTATTAATAAACTCTCCGCCATTATATGATCTAATAGTCTTCACATTAGCAGAGAACTTAGTATTCATCAAGGCAAGAAAATACTTTAGTACAACTACTGACTCATTTTAGAATTCATAAGACATACCCAAGTATATCTACTAAAATCATCCACTTGAGTGAGAAGAAATCTCTTACCATCTTGAGTAGGTATCTTGAAAATATCCCACATATCTGCATGAATAAGTTCTCCAAAAACATTGATTTTATTGCTACTAATAGGAAAAGGCAACCTGCTTTTTTTTTTCCAGAGGGCATACATCACAATGCTCAGTACAATCAGTAACCCTTGCATTATTAAACGTAGTAAATCTCTTCATGGTATCAACATGCACATAGCCTAACCTTATATGCCATAACATGCCATTTATTTTAACTACTAATGCATAAGAAATACCATGTAATCCTAAACCTTCTGTGTGGTTAGCTTGAGTAACCAGATTTAGCACATATAGATCATGCTCCAATCTACCAATCCCCTTCAACTTCCCACTATAGATGTCCTAGAACATAAATCAGACAGGAAAGAAAGATATGAATAATCCTGCATCCTTGGTAAGTTTTGATACTGACAGCAAATTATGCCTAAACTCAAGTACATACACCACATTCTTAACAGGTAGGTTATCTAAGATGCCGGAGGATCCTAAGTGAGTAATGACATTTGATTCACTATTTGGAAGTTTCTCTCTTCTCATATCTGTCTTAGAAAGTTCCAAATAATCTTTGTATACATCTAGATTATAGACCATGTGATTAGTGGCCCCGGAATCTATGATCAACCTATCCTTTTTGATTTTTCTCAGAAGTGAGATAGGTACACCTGTCAATTTAGCATGAGTTGTTGTTTCCACATGTGAGGTACTCTTATTAAGCATCTGGAGTAGTTGTTGATATTGCTCCTCTGTAAAGAAGTTTTCATTCCCTGGAGAAACATCTTTGTGCTCCTTCTACTATTCTGATCCTTGAGTGACATCAAGTTGCACATTTTGAGCTGCAATAGTGTTTCTAGCAAAAAACTTCCTCTTTGGTTTGTAATCTTCAGGGTAGTCTACCAGCTTGTAACATTTATCTTTAGTGTGACCTTTTAGTTTGCAGTAATTATAGTAGATTTGAGATTTTTGTCTGTACATTAAAGGTGCCCCTTAAATTGAGTTATAATTCACTTGATTAACTTTGTGACCTGTGTTGCATGGAATTGCACCACCTACATGTCATGTGTTTTAATCCATAGCATTAAATTCTATGTCTAAGTTGGTTACACCAACTACTTTAGCTCGTTGGATTTCATCTTATACAACTATTCCATATGCTACATTGATTGTAGGTGTGGGTACCATCATCATGATCTTCCCCTTTGCTTGCGCAAATGACTCATTTAACCAACTCGAAAATTGAACTAGTTGTTGTTGCTGAATGTGTTCAATGAACACATTTGACTCTGGACAAGGACAAGATGGTATAGGTGTTATAGCATCATATTCATCCCATAAATCCTTCAACTTTGAGAAGTAGGTGGAAACTGGTGCTAGTCTTTGCTTTAAAGCAATAATTTCCTGATGCAAACTGTAGATTCGTGAATATTTTGCTTATCAAACCTCTCTTTTAAGTCATTTCACACATTATATGCCGAAGATGCATAATAAACACTGCTGTAAAGCTCTTTTTTCACAACATTCATGATCTACAAAAGAACAAAAGCATTGAATCTATCCTGCCGATCATGTAATTCCTTCTTAAACTCGTTTTTCTCATATGTTCCATCAATAGAACCAACCTTGTTCTTCGCGAAGGGTGCAACCCTCATAGGTCGACACCACAAATTATAGTTTTCAATACCTAGAAGTTTGAATTCAATCAAATGCTCTCTTGGCAAATTAGAATGTACCCTAACACCTAAATTGAGTTGATAGAGAACAATTAACCAGCAAATTGAAGAGAACAAAAAGTCAGTAGCAACACTTGATCATAGGCTCTGATATCATATTGAGATTCTAAGATTGAAATGAGAGAAGAAGAATCTAGAAGATAGAGGGATAGAGAGATTAGTTGCAGAGAGCAAATTGCTTGTTCATTTCTATGTTGAATGAATTCTTACTTACATTGATCACTAACTAATACCTTTTATACATATCTAACTAACTCTCTATTCTATGTCTATACACACCTAATTATCTGACTAAAAGTGTCTTCCAGTAAGTTAGTTACAATATTGGTCCCTAACGTTCTCATTGCTTCACATTGTCTCAATAATATTATTGTTGTTGCAAAATCATCTACGGTCCCGCACCTGCGGAAAAAATCATCACAGGTGCGAAGGTCACTTATCCGGGCTGGGGTCGCATCTGCGGTCGCTGGGCCACATCTGCGGTCCCCAGACGCATATTCGGTCCCTATTGTGTAGTTCCATTTCCGCTTATGCGGCGACCCAGCCATTTCTGCGGCACCGCACCTGCGGTCCAATGTCCGCAAGTGTGAAAACAACAGGTGCAGCAACTTCAACAACATGCCTAAGTCCCAAACTAATCCAGTAAGCATCTGAAACTCACTTGAGTCCCTCGAGACCTCAACCAAACATACTAACCATTCTAACACATCATTAAAACTTAGTCGAGCCTTCAAACCACATCAAATAACATAAAAATATGAATTAAGCATGGATTCAAGCGTAAGAACTTAGGATTTACCAAATTCTACAAACGACGTCGAAACGCAACAAACCTAGTCCAAATGACCTCAAATTTTACGCACAGGTCACAAATGACACTATGAACCTACACCCATTGTCGAAATTCCATTCCGAGCTCGATATCAAAATTATCACTACCGGCCGAAATCACCGAAAATCCAACTTTTGCCAACTCAAGCCTAAATCCACTACAGACCTCCAAAACACATTTCGATCGCGCTCCTAAGCCCAAAATCACTTCGGATCCGTCTTCACACAGTTTTGACTACTGTCCAAATTCTAAGGCTTAAACTCACACCTAGGGACTAAGTGTCCCAAAACTCTCCGAATTCGACTACCAAATACTACGAAAAATCCTAAAAGCAAAAAGAAATGTGGGAAAAACAGTTATTAGGGGATCGGGGCTCTAATTCTCAAAATGACCAGCCAGGTCGTTACATTCTCCCCCTCTTAAAACAATCGTTCGCCTCGAACGAGTATAAAGACATATCTGAAGCTGTGAAAAGATGAGGGTAATGGCTGCGCATATCCTGCTCGGTCTCCAAAGTTGCCTCCTCGACCGGCTGACTCCTCCACTGGACCTTTACTGAAGCAATATTCTTTGATATGAGGTTTCTGACATGCCTGTCCAAAATGTCTACTGGCTTCTCAACATAAGATAGATCCTTGTCCAACTGGACTGAGCTGAAATCCAATACATGAGTCAGATCACCATGATACTTCTGGAGCATAGAAACGTGGAATACCGGATGAACTCCTGCTAGGCTGGGAGGCAAGTCACGCTCATAAGAAACCTCTCCAACACGCCTCAATATCTCAAAAGTACCAATGAACCTTAGGCTCAGCTTGCCCTTCTTCCTGAATCTCATGACGCCCTTCATAAGCGATACCCGAAGCACGACCCGCTCTCCATCCATAAATGCAAAATCACGAACCTTCCGGTCCGCATAACTCTTCTGTCTAGACTGGGATGTGCGAATTCTATCCTGAATCACCTTCACCTTATCCAGGGCATCTTGGACTAAATCTGTACCCAACAATTGGGCCTCGCCCTGCTCAAACCAACCCATTGGGGATCGGCATTGTCTACCATACAAAGCCTCATACGGTGCCATTTGAATGCTAGATTGGTAATTGTTGTTGTAAGCAAACTCTGCAAGTGGAAAGTATTGGTCCCATGACCCTCCGAACTCCATCACACATGCACTGAGCATATCCTCAAGAATCTGAATTGTGCACTCGGACTGCCCGTCCGCCTGAGGGTGAAACGTTGTGCTCAGCTCCACCCTAGTACCCAACTCCTATTGTACGACTCTCCAGAACCGTGGTGTGAACTATGTACCTCTATCTGAAATGATGGATATTGGGATACCGTGAAGGCGGACGATCTCTCTGATATAAATCTCAGCCAATCTCTCTGAATAATAAGTGGTCAACACTGGAATAAAAAGAGCTGACTTGGTCAACTAATCCACGATCACCCAAATAGCATCGAACTTTGTTAAAGTCCGTGGAAGTCCGTGGTGATCCGCTCCCACTTCCACTTTGGGATCTCCAATATCTGAAGCAATCCACCCCGTTTGTGATGCTCATATTTAACCTGCTGACAGTTGAGACACTTGGCCACAAACCCAAGTATATCCTTCTTCATCCTCCTCCACCAATAGTGCTATCTCAAATCCTGGTACATCTTCGCAGCACCCGGATGAATGGAGTACCGCGAGTTGTGGACCTCCTCAAGAATCAACTCCCGAATCCCATCTAATTGGGCACACAGATCCGGACATGCATCCTCATCACGCCATCAACACCAATAGTCACATCTCTGCATCACCTCACCGGACCCTGTCTTGAAGAACCAGAAAGTGGGGATCATCATACTGACGCTCTCTGATACAGTCATAACGAGAAGACCGAGGAATCACACACGCTAATACCCAGCTAGGCTCTAAAATATCCAATCTCACGAACTGACTGGCTAAGTCCTGGACATCCAAGTCTAAGGGCCTCTCAGTTGCCGGAAGATATGCCAAACTCCTCATTTTCTCCGCCCGGCGAGTCAAGGCGTTGGCCACTACATTGGCCTTCCCCGGGTGGTACAATATAGTGATATCATAGTCCTTAAGTAGCTCCAACCACCACCGCTGACGCAAATTAAGGTCCTTCTGCCTAAAAAAGTGCTGCAAACTCCGGTGATCAGTGTAGATCTCACAAGGAACACCGTGCAAATAATGATGCCAGATCTCCAGTGCGTGAACAATAGCTGCTAACTCGAGATCATGGACAGGATAATTCTTCTCATGCACCTTCAACTGTCTAGACTCGTAGGAAATCACCCTACCGTCATGCATCAATACTTCTCTAAGGCCAATCCTCGAGGCATCACAATAGACAGTGTAGAACCTCGAACCTGTAGGCAATACTAATACTGGGGATGTAGTCAAAGCTGTCTTGAGCTTCTGAAAGCTCTCCTATCAGTCTTCAGTCCACCTGAACGGAGCACCCTTCTGGGTCAGCCTGGTCATAGGTGCTGCAATAGATGAAAATCCCTCTACAAAGAGACGGTAGTACCCTGCCAAACCAAGGAAACTGTGGATCTCCGTAGCTGATGATGGTCTAGGCCAACTCTGCACTACCTCCACCTTCTTCGGATCTACCTTGATCGCATCACGAGACACTATGTGGCCCAAGAATTCTACTAAATCAAGCCAAATTCACACTTAGAAAATTCTGCATATAATCACTTCTCCCTCAAAGTGTGAAGCACTGTCTTCGAGGTGCTGCTCATGATCTTCTCGAGATCGGGAATATACCAGGATGTCGTCAATGAATACAATGATGAAGGAATCAAGATAAGGCCGGAACACACTGTGCATCGAATGCATAAAGGCTTTTGGGGAATTGGTCAGCCCAAATGACATGACAAGAAACTCATAATGCATCTGATCCTGAAAGTAGTCTTCGGGATATCCGGCCCCCGAATATTCAACTGAAGATAGCCAGAATGCAAGTCAATCTTGGAAAACACCCTGGCACCCTCTAACTGATCAAATAAATCATCGATGCAAGGCAAAGGATACCTGTTCTTCACTGTAAGTTTGTTCAACTGCCGATAATCAATACACATACGCATAGAACAATCCTTTTTCTTCTCAAATAAGACCGGAGCACCCCAAGGTGATACATTGGGTATGATGAAACCCTTATCAAGCAACTCCTGCAACTGCTCCTTCAACTCTGGAGGAGCCATATGGTAAGGATGAATAGATATGGGCTGAGTGCCTGGCAACAAATCAATGCCAAAATCAATATCTATATCGGGCGGCATGCCCGAAAGATCAGCTGGAAACACATCAGGGAAGTCCCTCACTATGGGAACTGACTCAACTGTAAGGGTGTCAATACTGACATCTCTCACAAAGGCCAAATACGCATGACACCCCTGCTCAACCATTCGCGGAGCCTTAAGAAATGAAATGACCCTGCGGGGAGTATACTCTAAGGTACCTATCTACTCTAATCTCGGTAGACCTGTCATAGCTAGTGTCACGGTCTTAGCGTGACAATCAAGAATAGCATAATAGGGCAAAAACCAGTTCATGTCCAAGATAACATCAAAATCTACCATACTCAGTAATAAAAAATCGGCTCTGGTCTCAAAACCACTAAGAGTAATCAAACACGACCAATATACGCAGTCCACAACAAGAGAATCTCCCACAGGAGTAGATACATAAACAGGGGAACTCAAAGAATCCCGAGATATCCTCAAATGTAGAGAAAAATAAGAAGACACATATGAATACGTAGAGCCTGGGTCAAATAATACTGATGCATCCCTATGACAGACATGGACGATAAATGTGATGACTGAATCTGAATCAACAACCTCTGAACGGGCTGGAAGGGCATAGTACCTAGCCTGGCCTCTCCCTCTAGGGCGACCTCGACCTTCCCGACCTCCACCTCGAGCTGCCTGAGAAGGTGGAGTGGCAGCTGCGGCTAGAAGAATGGCCGGAGGACCCGGTGGAGCACGTGGAGGCTGATAAGACTGTGGAGGTGCACCCCTCCTGGATCTGAGAAAATCTCTAACTATGTGACGAGTGTCACCACACTCAAAACAACCCCTTGGAGGACGCGGCGACTGAGACTGACTTGGACCTGGCCTGCTGGATTGGCCAGTAATAGCACCTCGAGCTAGAGGCATATTGTATACTGGCAGCGCCTAATAGGGCTCCTGAGGTCTGGGAGGAGCTGGAACACCGTTGGCTGCTGGAAGATCTGAATGAACAGGGCGACTCACAAAACCCCTACCATAGCATGCTGCTGGTGCACGAGCTCCTGAATAGTAACTATTCTCTCGAGACCTCTTGGCCTCTCTCTCCTCTCTGTCCTGGGAAAACATTCCCTCCACCTTCCTAGCAATACTCACTGCTTGTTGATAAGTGATATCCATGTCTAAATGCTTGGCCCTCTGAAATGTGTCGTGACGACACCTAGTATTTACGACTAGGTAGGCCTAATATTACAGAAAAACTTAAAGAAATCCAAATGATAAAGAGTAAAACAACAATTTATAAACAATAAAATAGTGTCGCTCAGCATATACAAAATAATCTCCCAAGACCCGGAATGTTGCTAAATCAAAAGCTCCTATAATTTATGTAGCTCTATACAAAAGTCTGAAGATAAATAAAGAAGTCTCTAGGCGAGGGAGTAGCAGGGGACTCCGAGGATCTACGGACGCAAGAAGAAGTACCTTGAAGTCTCCTGGAATCAGCAACACGCACTAACCCCAAGGTTGATAGCTCGTACCTGGATCTGCACACGAAAAACATGTGCAGGAAAGGGCATGAGTACACCACATGGTAACAAGTAAGTGCCAAGTGTAACCTCGGTCGAGTAGTGATGAGGTCAGGTCAAGGCCCTACAGGAGTAAATACAATAAATTAAATAGTAAGATATATACATATAAATTTACAGTAAAACAATTAAACAAAATTCACAAAATTTACAGTTATAGGAGCCCTCGGCTCAGAGCAAGGTAAACACAATAGGGAAAATCCCGGGATACCGTCCTGTAGTTCCGAAAGATTATGCATTACAGGGAGATCTCCCGGAATACGTACGTAGTCCCAAAATTAAATATACAGTGCTAGGGGATCTCCCGGAATACGTATGTAGTCCCAAAGTATATATGCAGTGTTGGGGGATCTCCCGAAATACGTCCGTAGTCCCAAAAGTAAATATGCAGTGCTGGGGGATCTTCCGAAATACGTCTGTAGTCCCAAAGTAAATATGCAACGCAAGATAAAATGACCGATATGGCATCGAGTTATACAGTTTAGACTAAACACGTATAAGGGGAAATGGGAATCGGACTAAGCATGTCGCACATAATGTCAAATAGGTAGTTAAAACACGTAAGCATGCTTCCCTAATCTAAACTAAGCAATTAAACATAATAGTGTATTTTAATAAGGAAAAACAGGTTATGACTTAGAAAGGAAAAACGGTATTTTTGCAACAATAGCCCTTGTACGTACTCGTCACCTCACGTACACGGTGCTCACACATCAAATAACACCAAATATCCTAAGGAAAAGTTCCCCAACGCAAGGTTAGGCGAGCCACTTACCTCGAACCGCTCAAGTCATCTCAATATCATGTTTTTGCCACGAGTATCCAACTTCGAAAGGCCCAAATATAATCAAATCAATTGCATAATGTAAATAATACTACAAGTAACTACATTAGAAAATGAATTAGAAGCTAAGGAATGACAATAGGAAAAACACCGAAAAGTCTCCCCGGGCCCACGTCTCGAAATCGTGTAAAAATCACGAATTATGAATCCCATTCACTCACAAGTTCACTCGGACAAAAATGATCCAAATCCGATGTCTAATTCCCATTCAAACCTCGGATTTTTAATTGAGGAACCTTTTCCCCATTTCCAAAAATCTACCCTCAAATTCCTTAATTAGACGAGGAAAACAACAATAGATTAATGTAATATGTTCAACATATAGTTAGAATTAATTATCCAATAGTTCTCCCTCAAAATCCCTCGAGAAATCGTCTCCCACGGAGCTCTAAATCCAATTTTGTGTTATGAAATTTCAAACCCTCGAAATCATCTTTTCTGCCCAGCGATCTCCGTATCTGTGCTCATGGGGGTGCATCTGCGGCCCCGCACCTGCGTAAGAAATCATCGCATGTGCGAAGGTCACCTATTCAGGATGGGGCCACATCTGCGGTCACTGGGCCGCATCTGCGGTCCCCAGCCGCACATGCGGTCCCTACTGCGTAGGTCCATTTTTGCTTATGCAGTGACCTAGCCGCTTTTGCAGCACCGCAACTGCGGTCCAATATCCGCAGGTGCGAAAACAACAGATGCAACAACTTCAACAACATGCCTAGGTCCCAAACTAATACGTTAAGCATCTGAAACTCACTTGAGGACCCCAGAACCTCAACCAAACATACCAACCATTCCTAATATATCATTCAAACTTAGTCGAGCCTTCAAACCACATTGAATAATATCAAAAACATGAATTAAGCACGGATTCAAGCTTAAGAACTTAGGATTTATCAAATTCTACAAACGACGCCGAAACGCATCAAACCTAGTCCGAATGACCTCAAATTTTATGAACGGGTCACAAATGACACTAAGAACCTACAACCACTGTCGGAATTCTATTCTGAGCTCGATATTGAAATTTCCACTACCGGCTGAAATCGCCAAAAATCCAACTTTCGTCAATTCAAGCCTAAATCCACTACAGACTTCCAAAATTGATTTCGGACGCGCTCCTAAGCTCAAAATCACTCAACGGAGCTAACAGAGTCGACGAAATTTCATTCTGGATCTGTCTTCACACATTTCCGACTACGGTCCAAATTCCAAGGCTTAAACTCACTCCTAGGGACTAAATGTTCGAAAACTCTCCGAATTCCACAACCAAACACTCCGAAAAATCCCAAAAGAAGAAACAAATGTGGGAAAAGAAGTTATTAGGGGATCGAGGATCTAACTCTCAAAACGACCAGCCGGGTCGCTACAACGGGTGGGAATATTTCTGTTGAAATATTGCAGAAAAATAGAAAATAGATTTTAAATAATCTGGGTCGCGTCGCGGGTCATGGGTTATTCCGGATTAAATTTTTGTTAATTAATTAAATAAATAATTGAAAGGAATTTTATCCAAAAAGATTAATCTATCAATCGATCTTTGACGAAATCCAAAGCCGAAGCCAAGCTGAAGCCGAGCCGAGCTAGCAATGACGAAGGCAACACGAGGCTTGCCTTCTTCTTAACGCTTTAAGAGCTAGAAGAAGAGAAATTGTATATATACCCATCAAAAGTCTTTTCTTCCTCCAATATGGGACAATGTGTAATGACCCGGTCGGTCTTTACGTAGAATCTGCATTATTATTTACTATTGACTCGTCATAGCTTGGTTAAATAGTTATGAGGTGTTAGAGTTGGTAGGCTCGAAACCGGAATAATTATAATGAGAATTTAGTCACTTAGTCTTTAAAAATAGCCTTAGAGTTGGAAAAGTAAACTGAGAGTTGACTTATTGGTAAACGAGCTCGGAATATAGATTTTATGGATTGGATAGATTCGTTAGGTGATTTGGGACTTAGCAGTGTGTTCGGAATACTTTTGTGAGGACCGGTGTAGAATTAGGCTTGAATTGGCAAAAGTTAGTTTTTGGTATTTTCCGGTCGGCAATGGAAAATAGGCTATCAGGGTCGGAATGGAATTCTGATAGTTGAAACAGGTTCATAAATTTCATTTTGGATATGTGTGCAAAATTTCAGGTCAATCGGAGTTGTTTTGGATAGTTTCGGCATCGTTGGTGGATTTTAGAAATTTCAAAGTTCTTAGGATTGAATTAGATGTGATTTTGTTTTTTTGGTGTTATTTTAGTGTTTCGGGGGTGCAACTAAGTTTGAATGATCATATATGATATGCTGGTAAAATTGGTTGGGGTCCCGAGGGGCTCCGGATTGATTTCGGGTGGCTAACGGGCATTTTAGCCTTAGGAAAAACTGTTGTTTTTGTGGTGTCAGTGCAGCAGCACTTTGTTCATCGCGATCTCGTGGATTGATCCGCGATCGCGTAGAGTAATCTGGACCCCGGGAATTTTTTGAATCACGATCGTGTGAGAAGGGGTGCGATCGCGTAGGGTTAGTCAAGCGCGTAGGGAGCGGGGTCAACTGTTCTTCCTGATCGCGTGAGTATGGCTGCAATCGCGTGGGTTGAGGTTTTATTGAATCGCAATCGCGTGGCTTGTGCTACAATCACGTAGAGTCTTCTGAGGGCTTTGGGGATTTTTTCTTCGCGATCGTGTGAATACTTCCGCGATCGCAGT
This sequence comes from Nicotiana paniculata, assembly GCA_005239505.1. NCBI lineage: Eukaryota > Viridiplantae > Streptophyta > Magnoliopsida > Solanales > Solanaceae > Nicotiana > Nicotiana paniculata. The sequence continues at coordinate 32,951 of ML304739.1, read as the reverse complement.
GAAGGAACAACTGGGCAGTATTTAAATAAACCATATGCGACCATTAACCCCTTTTTCACCATTTTTTGAACTTGAATAGAGCTTGGAGGCGATTTTGAAGAGGGAAAATCATCGTTCTTCATTAAGGTAAGTATTTTGGACCCTAAAACTCGATTATAGGTGATTAAGGAACAAAATATCAGTGTTTAATCCATGAAAATCAGTAGAAAAAGGTGGGGTTAGGGCTTGAGATTATGAGACCTTTAGGGATCGATTTGAGGGGTCAAACGAACTCCAATTTTAGCATTCTTTATATGTACGGACTCGTGAGATGATGAAGAATATTTTAATATAAAATTTGTCAAGTTCCGAGACGCGGGCCCGGGAGTCGGGTTTTGGCTAAATTCGGATTTTATGCTAAAATTGGTACTTTTCGATTGAAATTCATTCCTTTAGCATAATTTGATGGTAAAAATCTGATCTTTATTGATTTTAAGCGCTCAAAAGTTGATTATAGAGGCAAACAGGTTGCAGAGTAGCTTTTCGGGCTAGTTTGAGGTAAGTAATGTCTTTAAATCCTGTCCTGAGGGTATGAAACCCCAGACTATGCATCCTTTCACGGATTTTGGTATGCAAAGATTGGAAATTTGGAAATATGTTCCTTTTTAGGCAACTATTGAGTTGCGAACCCGATTTTAAAGCCTATGCTTAATAGTATTGATATACTTTGATATAATTTGGGCTTCAAGCCATGTTTGGGGTTTAGTGTCGATCTGTTTACCCCTTGGGGGCTGTTTTTACAATTTTTCTCACTTGATATGTTATGATTTTTACTCAAGCTTTTCTTGATAATTGTTTTGGCACTCAGAGTATTTTGATATTATTTCTTGAAAAAAATAAAACATTGTTTTGGGTCGAGAACCCGGTATAATGATGGCCCGAGTGGCATATTGAGAGTGTCTGACTGAGTGAGGTTGCGGGCCAATATTGTGAGGATGTTATGATACGAGAGAGGACGAGGGCCAATATTGTGAGTGATTTATGCCATGATGTGGCTGGCCGAGGGCCAATATTGTGAGTGATTTATGCCATGATGTGGCTTGTTATAGCGCTTGGGCTGTAGGAGCCCCTCCGGAGTCTTTACACCCCCAGTGAGCGCAGGTACCTACTGAGTGCGAGTGATGCCTGCGGGGATGATACTGAGTGACTGTGAGGTTGCCCGCTGGGCTGATACTGAGTGACTGTGAGGTTGCCCGTTGGGCTGATACTGAGTGATGGTGAGGTGCTGAGGGAATTTTTTACGAGAAATGATTATGGCCCGAGGGGAAGAGTTATGATGATTTTACTGAGTTTTTGACTGTGATTCACTTCGTTTTTCAAACTGATTTTACTGAGAGTTTTATTGATATATATTGAAATTATACTTGTTTCAAAGGATTTCTGGAAAATGGCTTTCCAACTTATGTCTTTGATGAATACTTTATGGTGACTTGGTGTTTTACTGTTTTTTTTTGTGAATTGGTGTATATGTGTTGTGTGTTTCGTATTTCTCAGACTATGATTTATTTTCATTAATACTGAGTTGGCATACTCATCATTACTCCCTGTGCCTCTGTGCACAGATCAAGGTACCGGTTCGGAGCAGTAGTTGTCTTTGTTCGTATTAGCAGCTTACGGGATTTCGAGGTAGCTATTCAGAGTCCGCAGCTTCTCCATTTCCCTTCCTTTATTAGTATTAGTATTTATTTCATAGATATTGATTAAGACATTAGCAAAGTTAGTTTTATTTCTTAGATGCTTGTGACCATGTTGACTCCAGTCTTGGGAGGATTGTTTAGAATGTTAGATTATTGTTGGGACGTAAAGACTTAAAGAGATTATTTAATGTTTTGTTGCTGCTTATTGTTGATTTTTGAAGTATTATAATAGAACGAATGAGTAATTAGGTGATGGTTGGCTATCCTAGTTCCACTATAGGCGCCATCACGACCTGTTAGGATTTGGGGTGGTGACAAGTTGGTATCAGAGCTCTAGGTTACATAGGACTCAACAGTCATGAGCAGGTTCAATAGAGTCTTGCGGATCGGTACAGAGACGTCTGTACTTATCTTCGAGAGGCTGCAGAACTCTTAGGAAACATCTCTATTTTCTTGAACTCTTTCGTGCCAATCTATTGATTCTTGAAATCTAAACTCATGTTGTTTCATTTTCTAACAGATGGTGAGGACACGTAATACCAATCAGGGTGACCAGACACCAGCCAGACCCACAAGGGGTCGGAGCCGTGGTGGAGTTAAGGGACTAGCCCGTGCAGCAGCCGGGACAGTACCACAGGATCCCCTTATCGTTCAGGATCAGGTTCGCGCCGATGGTGCTCCAGCGGGACAGGCTCAGGCACCGACAGTGCCTATGGTTATTCCGGGTCTTCAGGAGACCCTGGCTCAGATATTGACGGTGTGTACCAGTTTGGCTCAGGCAGTCGCTATGTCTACTACTGCCACTGCAGCTCAGGCCGGGGGAGGCGTTCCACTCCAGCTGCTCGGACACCTAAGCAAGATGTACAGGGTATTCAGGCACCGGGGGTAGTCCCAACCCAGCTGGTTGCCCCAGTTCAGGACTATGTGGTTCCTGTTATGCCTGAGGATGAGCAACGCAGGCTGGAGAGGTTCAACAGACTTCAACCTCCGACTTTTAGCGATACAGAGGGCGAGGATGCCCAAGGGTTTCTAGATAAGTGCCAGAGGATACTACGTACTGCGGGTATTTTGAAGACCAGTGGGGTCTCATTTGCTACATTTCAGTTTGCTGGTGCTGCTTTCACTTGGTGGGAAGAATTTGAGAGGCGTAGGCCGGTTGGTTCAGCACCACTCACGTGGCAGCAGTTCTCCATGCTCTTTTTGGAGAAGTATGTTCCTCAGTCCCACAGAGAGGAGCAACGCAGACAGTTTGAGCAGCTGTGCCAGGGAGAGTTGTCAGCTAGTCAGTATGAGATGAGGTTTTCCGTGTTGGCTAGACATGATTCGGAGTTAGTCCCTACTAACAGGGAAAGGATCAGGAGGTTTGTAGATGGTCTCACGTATCAGCTTAGGATTTTGATGACCAGGGAGAGAGTGTCTAGATCTACATTTGAGCAGGTAGTTGACATTGATCGGGACATTGAGTCTGTTCGTAGGCAGGAGGGTGAGGAGAGGGAGGCCAAGAGGCCTCGGGGATCAGGTGGCTTCAGTAGTGCTCTTTCTAGAGGGCAGTTTCAGCACAACAGAGGTCGTCCATTTAGAAATCCACAACCAGTTCGCCAGCTTACAGTGGTGTATCTTCGGGGTAGGGTCCTCGCAGATCTCATCAGGGACGTTCATCTTTTAGTGCCCTTCTAGTTCAGATCTCTGCCCGAGCATCATCTTATCAGGGTTCTTCTATACATGGTTCGTCTGGTGGTTATCATGTTGGCAGGGGTTCTCGTCAGTTTTCATCTCCAGCTCCAGGTGGTTGTTATGAGTGTGGAGAGTTCGGACATGAGTCGAGGCAGTGTCCCCGTCGTCCTGGTAGTTCATCTCAGCAGAGGGTTCAACCCTCGACTTCATCCGTAGTCACTTTACCACCTACTCAAATAGGCAGGGGTGGTGGTCAGGCAACTAGAGGCCGCTCTAGAGGGGGAGGTCGAGCAGGTGGAGGCCAGCCACGTATTTATGTACTTCTGGCTACGCTTGATGCTATGGCCTTAGATGCGGTGATTACAGGTACTATCTCAGTTTTTCATAGTGATGCTTTAGCTTTATTTGACCTTGGTTCCATGTACTCGTATGTTTCATCTTATTTTGCCCACTTTTTGAATATACCCCATGAGTCTTTAGTTACGTCTGTTCATGTTTCGACTCCGGTGGGCGATACTATTATTGTGGACCATGTGTATTGGTTATGTCTTATATCTATTGGGGGTCTGGAGACCCGAGTGGACTTTATGTTACTTAGTATGGTTGATTTTGATGTAATTCTGGGCATGGATTGGTTATCACCATGTCATGCTATCTTTGATTGTCACGCTAAGACCGTGGCCTAACTATGCCGGAGTTTCGAGATTTGAGTGGAGAGGGTCTATAGAGCATGTGCCTAGCAGAGTGATTTCTTATTTGAAAGGGTGCGAATCTTATCTTGCTTTTGTGAGGGATGTTAGTAGTGAGACTCCTTCTGTTGATTCTATTCCTGTAGTCCCTGATTTTCTGACGTATTTCCTGTAGACTTGCCAGGCATGCCACCTGAAAGGGATATTCATTTTGGTGCTGAGTTGGTGCCATACACTCAGCATATCTCTATTCCACCTTACCGTATGGCACCAACGGAGTTGAAATAATTGAAGGAGCAGCTTCATTAACTCTTAGATAAAGGGTTCATTCGGCCTAGTGTGTCTCCTTGGGGTGCACCGGTGTTGTTTGTGAAGAAGAAGGAGGGTTCGATGCGCATGTGCATTGATTATAGACAGTTGAATAAGGTTACGGTGAAGAACCGGTATCATTTTCCTCTTATTGATGACTTACTTAATCAACTTTAGGGAGCTAAGGTGTTCTCCAAGATTGACTTAAGGTCAGGGTATCACCAGCTAAAGATTCAGGATTCTGACATTCCGAAGACTGCTTTCAGGACCAGATATGGTCATTATGAGTTCTGGTTATGTTATTTGGGCTGACCAATGCCCCAGCCGCATTCATGCAATTGATGAATAGTGTGTTTCAGCTTTACCTTGATTCGTTCGTCATTGTGCTCATTGATGACATCCTGGTTTATTCTCGTAGCTAGGAAGAGCATGCTCAGCACTTGAGGGTTGTGTTACAGAGGTTGAGGGAGGAGAAAGTTTATGCAAAATTCTCCAAGTGTGAGTTTTGGCTTGGTTCAGTAGCTTTCTTGGGGCACGTGATGTCTAGTGAGGGTATTCAGGTTGATCCAAAGAAGATTGAGGCGGTGCAGAGTTGGCCCAGACCGTCCTCAGCTACGGAGATTAGGAGTTGCCTTGGTTTGGCAGGATATTACCGTCGCTTTGTGGAAGGATTCCCTTCTATTGCTTCACCATTGATCAGATTGACCCAGAAGGGTGCTCCATTCAGATGGTCCGATGAGTGTGAGGAGAGCATTCAGAAGCTCAAGTCAAGACCACAGCTCTGGTACTAGTTTTGCCTACTGGTTCGGGTTCTTACACAGTCTATTGTGATGCTTCTAGAGTTGGCTTGGGAGAGGTATTGATGTAGGACGGTAGGGTGATTTCCTATGCGTCTAGACAGTTGAAGGTGTACGATCTTGAGTTAGCTGCCATTGTCCATGCCTTAAAAATTTGGCGCCATTACTTGTATGGGGTACAGTGTGATATTTTCATTGACCGTCGTAGCTTGCAGTATCTGCTAAGGTAGAAGGATCTGAATTTGTGGCAGCGGAGATGGTTGGAGCTTCTCAAGGATTATGACCTTACTATTTTGTATCACCTGGGAAAGGCCAATGTAGTGGTCGATGCCTTGAGTCGCAGGGCCGAGAGTTTGGGGAGTCTAGCATACCTTTCAGCAGCAGAGTGACCTTTAGCACTTGATGTTCAGGCTTTGGCAGGTCAGTTGGTGAGATTAGATTTGTCAGACCCTCCACGGGTATTAGCTAGCATGACTTCCCAGTCTTTTCTCTATGACAAGATTAGAGCTCGGCAGTATGATGATCCGCATTTGTTAGTAATCCAGGATAGGGTCCGTCGAGATGATGCCAGAGACGTGACTATTGGTGATGACAGTGTTATGAGGATGCAGGGCCGTATTTGCGTGCTCAATGTGGATGGGCTTCGAGAGTTGATATTAGCAGAGGCTCACAGCTCGCGGTATTCTGTTCATCCGGGTGCCGCAAAGATGTATCAGGATCTGAGACATCAGTATTGGTGGAGGCGGATGAAGAGAGATACTGTTGAGTATGTAGCACGGTGACTCAACTGCCAGCAAGTCAAGTATGAGCACCAGAGGCCAGGTGGATTACTTCAGAGGTTAGATATTCCGGAGTGGAAGTGGGAGCGGATTACTATGGACTTTGTAGTTGGGCTTCCACGGATTTCGAAGGGTTTTGATACTATTTGGGTCATTGTGGATAGATTGACCAAGTCCACGCACTTCATTCCAGTTGGTACTTCTTATACTTCAGAGCGATTAGCTGGTATTTACATTAAGGAAGTTGTCCGATTGCATGGAGTTCCGGTTTCTATTGTTTCTGACAGAGGCACTCAGTTCACATCTCAGTTTTGGAGGGACGTACAGAGAGGTATGGGTATTGATGTAGAGTTGAGCACTGCATTTCATCCTCAGACCGACGGGCAGTCGAAACGGACTATTCAGATTTTGAAGGATATGTTACAGGCTTGTGTGATTGAGTTTGGTGGTTCATGGGATCAGTTTCTTCCACTAGCGGAGTTATGCAATCCAGTATTCAGACGGCCCCGTATAAGGCTTTATATGGTAGGAGGTGTAGATCTTCGCTTGGTTGGTTCGAGCCGGGTGAGGCTAAGTTATTGGGCATAGATTTGATTCAGGATGCGTTTGAGAAAGTGAAGTTGATTCAGGAGCGACTTCGTACGGTGCAGTCTAGCAGAAGAGTTATGCAGACCGGAAGGTCCAGGATGTGTCTTTTATGGAAGGTGACATGGTACTGCTGAAAGTGTCACCCATGAAGGGTGTTATGAGGTTCGGAAAGAGAGAAAGTTGAGCCCACAGTTTATTGGTCCTTTTGAGGTACTTCAGAAGGTTGGAGAGGTGGCTTATAGACTTGCCTTGCCACCCAGCCTATCGAGTGTTCATCCGGATTCATGTGTCGATGCTCAGGAAGTATGTTGGTGACCCGTCTCATGTGTTAGACTTCAGCACAACTCAGCTAGAGGGTGATATGTCATATGAGGTGGAGCCAGTAGAAAATTTAGCTCGCGAGGTCAGAAAGTTGAGGTCTAAGAATATTGCTTCAGTGAAAGTACAGTGGAGAGGTCAGCCATGGGAGGAGGCTACTTGGGAGACCAATCAAGAGATGAAGAGCAAATATCCTCACTTGTTTGAGACTCTAGGTACGTTTCTAGACCCGTTCGAGGACGAACGTTTGTTTAAGAGGGGGAGAATGTAACGACCCGGTCGATCGTTACGTAGAATCTGCATTATTATTTACTGTTATTTCCTCGTCATAGCTCGGTTAAACTGTTCTTGAGGTGTTAGAGTTGGTAGGCTCGGAATCGGAATAATTATATCGAGAATTTAGTCACTTAGTCTTTAAAAATAGTCTTAGAGTTGGAAAAGTCAACTCTCCCTTGGTAAACGACCGCCGAATACGGATTTTATGGCTCGGATAGCTTCGTTAGGTGATTTGGGACTTAGGAGTGTGTTTGGAATACTTTTGTGAGGACCGATGTAGAATTAGGCTTGAATTGACGAAAGTTAGTTTTTGGTGTTTTCTGGTCGTCAGTGGAAAATAGGTTATCGGGTCGGAATGGAATTCTGACAGTTGGAACAGGTTCGCAATGTCATTTTGGATATGTCTGCAAAACTTTCAGGTCAATCAGAGTTGTTTTGGATAGTTTCAGCATCGTTGATTGATTTTAGAAATTCCAAAGTTCTTAGGCTTGAATTAGATGTGATTTTGGTGTTTTGATGTTATTTTTAGTGTTTCGGGAGTGCAACTAAGTTTGAATGATCATATATGATATGTTGGTATAATTGGTTGGGGTCCCGAGGGGTTCGGTATTGATTTCGGGTGGCTAACGGGTATTTTAGCCTTAGGAAAATTGTTGTTTTTCTGGTGCCAGTGCAACAACACTTTGTTCATCGCGATCGCGTGGATTGATCCGCAATCGCGTAGAGTAATCTGGAGCCCGGCCATTTTGTGAATCGCGATCGCGTGAGAAGGTGTGCGATCGCGTAGGGTTAGTCAGGCACGTGGGGAGTGGGGTCAACTGTTCTTCGCGATCGTGTAAGTATGGCTGCGATCGCGTGGGTTGAAGTTCTATTGAATCGCCCGCATAGAATCTTCTGAAGGGTTGGGGGATTTGTTCTACGCGATCACGTAAGTACTTCCACGATCGCAGTGAAGGAACAACTGGGCAGTATTTAAATAAACCCTCCGCGACCATTAACCCCCTTTTCACCATTTTTTGAACGGGAATAGAGCTTGGAGGCGATTTTGAAGAGGGGAAATCATCGTTCTTCATTGAGGTAAGTATTTTGCACCCTATTGTGAGGATGTTATGATACGAGAGAGGCCGAGGGCCAATATTGTGAGTGATTTATGCCATGATGTGGCTGGCCGAGGGCCAATATTGTGAGTGATTTATGCCGTGATGTGGCTTGTTATAGTGCTTGGGCTGTAGGAGCCCCTCCGAAGTCTGTACACCCCCACTGAGCGTAGGTACCTACTGAGTGCGAGTGATGACCGCGGGGCTGATACTGAGTGACTGTGAGGTTGTCCGCTGGGCTGATACTGAGTGATGGTGAGGTGCTGAGGGAAATTGTTACGAGAAATGATTATGGCCCGAGGGGAAGAGTTATGATGATTTTACAGAGTTTTTGACTGTGATTCACTTCGTTTTTCAAACTGATTTTACTGATAGTTTTAGTGAGATATATTGAAATTATACTTGTTTCTAAGGATTTCTGGAAAATGGTTTTCGAACTTATGTATTTGATGAATACTTTATGGTGACTTGGTGTTTTACTATTTTTTTTTTGTGATTTGGTGTATCTGTGCTGTGTGTTTCGTATTTCTCAGATTGTGATTTATTTTCATTACTACTGAGTTGGCGTACTCATCATTACTCCCTGTGCCTCTATGCACAGATCAGGTACCAGTTCAGAGCAGTAGTTGTCTTCGTTCGTATTCAGCAGCTTACGGGATTTCGAGGTAGCTGTTTAGCGTCCGCATCTTCTCTATTTCCCTTCCTTTATTAGTATTAGTATTTATTTCATAGACATTGATTAAGACATTAGCAGAGTTAGTTTTATTTCTTAGGTGCTTGTGACCATGTTGACTCCAGTCTTGGGAGGATTGTTTAGAATGTTAGATTATTATTGGGGCGTAAAGACTTAAAGAGATTATTTAATGTTTTGTTGCTGCTTATTGTTGATTTTTGAAGTATTATAATAGAACGAATGAGTAATTAGGTGATGGTTGGCTAGCCTAGTTCCACAATAGGCGACATCACGACCTGTTAGGATTTGGGGTCGTGACACAATGTCTCTTTGCCAAGGAGGGAAACTCAAATATTTTATTTTTCCTCCATTTCCAATTTAAGCTACACCAAGCTTAAAAGCCCAAAAATCCCCCACGTGAATGGAAAATGGCTATAAAATAAAGGAATGCACAGATGCGTGTCTGTTTTACATGCAAAAATTAATTGCATCTGGATAAGTAGGTTTCCCTTTGAACTTTCCGTAGTGAACTTATGTCGGATATACTCGGTCAATCGGTAGATTTGATATCTTTGAACCGTCGATCTTTGTTGTATACCTAGACAACATAAGTCTCACAATCAATCCTTAAGCATCTATGGTTCTCACGGTTGTGTTCGTTTCATCCATGAACACCGCATGGTTTCATAAGTGCTTAGAGAATGCGCATTTGCTTTCATTCCGCTTGAAGTGCCTTACACTTCACACTCACATAGGTGATTCCTAAACAAGTAATCCTATAGACACACTATCTGGTCATATCCTTCCAGACTTTGCAAATCATTAAAAAGCTTTAAGCTTTATTGACTCCTAAAAAAGCCTTAATGTTTTACCTCGATTTTTGAACATTGTCTTCATCACGAGAATGAGTTGAGTTATTTGAAAATGTTGAACTGTCATTCCTAACTTTGTTTGATCTCTTTGAACCTAGCTGCTAGGTATGGTTACTACCATGATGACTTGTCCTTGGCCTTAACCCCATTCCCTTTGATGATCTTTCAACTGCCTCTCTAGATAGGCCTTTTGTAAGTAGATCCGACACATTATCTCTTGACTTTACATAGTCAATAATGATAACTCCACTAGAGAGTAGTTATCTAACGATATTGTGTCTCCGTCGTATATGATGAGAATTTTCGTTATACATAACGCCCCGTGCCATATCTATTGCTACTTGACTATCACAATGAATACAAATAAGTGCCAAAGGTTTGGGCCAAAATGGAATATCTTCCAAGAAATTCCGGAGCCATTCATCTTCTTCACCAGTCTTATTTAAAGCTATGAATTCAGATTTCATTGTAGAACACGCGATGCACGTTTGTTTGGATGATTTTCAACACACTGCTCCACCCCCAAATTGTGAAAACATATCAACTCACGGATTTAACTTCAGATGATCCAATGATCCAATTTGTATCACTATATCCCTCGATCACGGAGGGATATTTTTTATAATGCAAAGCATAATTTTGGGTATGTTTCAGATACCCCAAAACTCGTTTCATTGCCATCCAATGTATTTGATTGGGATTACTTGTAAATCGACTAAGTTTTCTAATTGCACATGCTATATCTGGTCGCATACAATTCATGATATACATCAAACTTCTCAATACTTTTGCATAGTTTAGTTGTGAGTCACTTTCACCTTCATTCTTTTGAAGTGCATAACGTCAATTGGAGTCTTGGAAATTTTGAAATCCAAATACTTGAACTTGTCAAGTACCTTTTCAATGTAGTGAGACTGTGATAATGCTAGACCTTGTGAAGTCTTGTGAATTCTAATTCCTAAGATCACACCAGCAACTCCTAATTCTTTCATGCCGAATTTGCTAGCCAACACACGCTTAGTAGCATTTATATCTACCATACTTTTCTCATTATCAACATGTCATCAACATATAAACAAACAATGACTTCATGACCTAGAGTATTTTTAATGTAAACACATTTGTCACACTCGTTGATTTTAAACCCACTTGCCAACATTGTTTGGTCAAATTTTGCATGCCATTGTTTGGGTGCTTGTTTAAGTCCATAAAGCGACTTAACAAGTTTGCACACTTTCTTTTATTTACCAGGAATCACAAAACCCTTAGGTTGTTTCATGTAAATCTCTTCCTCTAATTCTCCATTTAAGAAAGTTATTTTAACATCCATTTGATGGATCTTAAGACCATACACGGCAACTAGTGCCACTAAAACCCTAATAGATGTTATCCTCGTTACTGGCGATTAAGTGTCATAGTAATCAAGGCCTTCCTTTTGTCTATAACCTTTGACAACAAGTCTAGCTTTATATTTGTCAATAGTGCTATCAGCTTTCATTTTCCGTTTAATGATCCATTTCGAATCTAAAGGCTTATTTCCCGGAGAAAGATCAACCGATTCCCATGTATGGTTATCCAAATTTGATTGAATCTCACTATTGACTGTCTCTTTCCAAAATGCTAATCAGAAGATGACATAACTGCTTTAAACGTTTGAGGCTTATTTTCAAGCAAGAATGTCACAAAATCTGGTCCAAAGGAAGTAGATGTTCTTTGATGTTTGCTACGCCTTGGATCTTCTACACTTGGAGTATTTTCCTTTGGTTCTTCCTGAGGTCCTTTAGGTCTTTCACTTAACGACTCGCATTCAGTTTTATACGGATAGATGCTTTCAAAGAATTCAGCATTATCTGATTCCATTACCGTATTAACATGAATTTCAGGATTATCAGATTTATGAACCAAAAACCGACATTCTTTACTGTTTGTAGCATATCCAATGAAAACGTAATCTACAGTTTTTGGTCCGATTTTAACTCTTTTAGGTAAAGGAACTTGTACCTTTGCTAGACACCCCCACACTTTGAAATATTTCAAGTTNCCCCCCCCCCTCCCCCACAAACTCTACGGTAATCTGGTACTTATTAATAAAGAATTCATCATTTCCTTTAATGTCCAATTTTTCTTTTTTGCATTTATATTGGATTGAGGTGTGTAAGGCGCATTAGTTTGATGGATAATTCCATATTCAGAACATATTTTTGCAAAGGGAGATTCATATTCTCCACCCCTATCACGTCTAATCATTTTGATCTTTTTATTCAATTGATTCTCCACTTCATTTTTGTATTGCTTAAATACTTCAATTGCATCATTCTTACTATTAAGCAAATAAACATAACAATATCGAGTGCAATTGTCAATAAAAGTAATAAAATATTTTTTCCCACCTCGAGATGGTGTCGACTTCATATCATAAATGTCAGTATGAATTAAGTCTACAGGATTTGAATTCCTTTCAACAGACTTATAAGGATATTTTATAAACTTAGATTCAACACATATTTGACATCTTGATTTGTTACACTTGAATTTAGGAAATATTTTAAATTAATTAACTTCCGCAAGATTTTATAATTGACATGTCCTAAACGAATATGCCATAAATCATTTGACTCCAAAAATAAGAAGAAGCTGAAATTTTATTCATATTGTCAACAACCATTACATTGAGTTTGAAAAAGCCCTCTGTGAGGTAGCCCTTTCCAACATACATTTCATCTTGCTTACAACAACTTAATCAGAAAAAAAAATACACATTTGAATCCATTCTTCACAAGTAAAGAAGTAGAAACTAAATTCTTCCTAATAGTAGGAACATGAATAAAGTTGTTGAGCGTTAATACCTTACTGGAAGTCATCTTCAGGAATATCTTCCCATAACCTTCAATCTTGGTTGTTGCATTATTTCCCTTGGAAATCTCTTCTTGGGACTAAGTTGCAAATGCTTCTTTGACAGCACAAACATGTCGACTGGCTCCAGAGTCAATCCACCGCTCCTTCAGATTTCCAACTAGGTTGCATTCCGAAAGCATTGCACAAAGATCATTAATATCATCATTCTTCTCCACTATGTTGGCATGTCCCTTCTTCTTATCCTTTTTTGGGAGACAACAATCAGGGGCTTTGTGACCAACTTTTTCATAATTGTAGCAGTTGCCCTTGAATTTCTTTTTGTTCTGCTCCTTAGTCTGTCCAGAAGACCTCTTCCTCTTCTTACTTTTTGGAGCAGTCTCTTCACGATATTAGCTCCCATGATCGTTGAATTTCTACGAGACTTCTTCTCGGCTGTTTTGTTGTCTTTCTCAATCTTGAGACGAATCACAAGATCTTCCAACTTTATGTCTTTGCGCTTGTGCTTAAGATAGTTCTTGAAATCTCTCCACGAAGGAGGCAATTTTTCAATCATTGCAGCCACTTGAAATGCTTCATTCACGACCATACCTTCAACAATAAGGTTGTGAAAAATAAGTTGAAGCTCCTGAACTTGGGTTCCAACAAGTCTAGAAACTTGGCAACCACGAACTTGTTCAAGCATGCATCTTCAGTCTTGTACTTCTTCTCAAGTGCGTCCCATAATTCTTTCAAAGTATTCATCGCACTGTACACATTGTACAAGTCATCCTCTAAAGCGCTTAAGATATAGCCTTTGCAAAGAAAATCTGCCTATTTCTATGCCTCAACAATCATGAATTTCTCGTTGTCCGACATGTCCGCAACAGGCACTGGAGGTTCTTCACTAGTCAATTTCTGCATACCAAGTGTGGTAAGCCAGAAGAACACCCTTTGCTGCCATCTTTTGAAGTTGGCCCCAGAAAATTTCTCCGATTTCTGAAATAGAAATAGAAACAGAAAGTTAGTAGAACCAGTTGACGAAATAAATTCTGGAAAAAAATAATAATTTAGTATTATGTTGTGTAGAACCACTCAATGGTCGTAAAACACACTGAACAATGTTGTGCACAAGAAGAAGATAATCAAAAAATTTAGTAAGTAAAATTATGGGATTCAAGGCATATTTATATACCATTTGGCATTGTTTCTGAAAAGGTTTGCAACATTCCAGAAACAGCCATAGCTGTTAGAACAGGTGGGAATATTTCAATTCAAATATCGCGGGAAAACAGAAAATGGATTTAAAATAATCCGGGAAAGAATCCGGGTCGCGTCGCGGGTCATGAGTTATTTCGGATTGAATTTTCAATAATTAATTTAATTAATTTATTAAATAATTAAAAGGAATTTTGTCCAAAAAGATTAATCAATCAATCTTTGATCGAAGCCGAAGCCGAGCGGCGACGGCAAAGGCGTGAGGCTTGCCTTCTTCTTAACTGTTTAAGAGCTAGAAGAAGAGCAATTGTATATATATCCATCAAAAGTCTTTTTTTCCTCCAATATGGGATAATATCCCTTTGCCAAGGAAGGAAACTCAAATATTTTATTTTCTCTATATTTTTCATCCACCCTCTTTAAGTTACACCAAGCTTAAAAGCGCAACATACAAACCTTTACGGTAGAAATTTTAAGGTAACGCTTCGAAGATTCATTTTCTTATGACTACAAAGATTCATTTTCTTATATGTTTTACTTGGAAACTCAATGAACAACTAACTGCAAAATTTTAACTTTGGTAACTAACTAAAATAAGAATATTCATATACTCTATTCGCAAATTCAGCAATCTTTTCCTCGAACTAGCTAATACATATATCACATTAATTACCAAGATTTATGGACTTATTGTGAGTTCAATGCGTATTTATCATCCCAAAGCCCACATATTTCTTTTGCGTGTAATGACAGTAAACCGGTCTGCAAACAAGTAAAAAAAATAGCAGCAAGTTGACCCGTTTCACGCCATTCTTTTGTCTTCTCTATACTCGTCTTAACGAACCATAGGCTCTAATCCCTTAAAGTTGTGTTATATTAATTGTTTTTCGCCAAGCGTACGGTGTTTTTCAAAAGACTTCATACCCCTAAGAAAGAGTATCCTGACATGTGCAAAGACAAGGCCGGTCTTTAATTTCTTGACTGTGATCAACTGCAATACTGGGAGTTGTCAATGTCTTAGCCCATTTTCACTCAATTTGTTTTGTTGGGATGGTAAGCTCGTAAGTTTTTTTACAATGAGCAATAGCTGCCTCAATTGAACCCAACTCTGAAGTGAAACTGTTGCTTCTCTTGAGTAAACTCAAGTCATAAAAACCATTATTGGAGTTGAAGGAACAACTAGATGATGAGAAAGAAGTAGAACAACCACCTGAGGAAGACAAACTTTTTGTTGGAGAATTCCACCTGATTTCTGCTGCAGCTGAAAATGACCTTGAGGTATAATAATTATTGACATTATTATCCTCATCACCTCTATCAATATTCTTTATTATACTGGCTAGTGTTGGACTTGCACCACATATTCCATTATTTTTTAATGGGGTTTTCTTGCAAGAATATTTGCTAAACAAAGACTTGAGAAATTCCCTTGAAGCTTTGATCTTTTGACTCATTATAGAATTTTTAAATAGCTTGAGCTTCTTAGACCACAATTTCTTAGGACTCTTATTGTTATCATCTGTTGAACTAGTGGTGAGTTCACTAATGAACCACTCATTTGGATTTAGTTCAAAACTCACCCTATAATATTCTGATGGAGAAATATTGCATGACCTAATTGGACTGTTGCTATTGCTAGTGATTAAGAAGTTTATGCAAAAGCTTTCTTCTTCTTCTTCATCTTCTTCAAATGACAATGTTGGAAGTAGTTTTTGGTGAAGAGGAAGGAGTTTGCCTCTGAAGAAAAGTTCATCAGCTGATGAAGTTGTGGTTTTTTTGTCATTTGTAATGGAAGCCATTTGAAACTCAAATTCTCTATTTTGAGGGGAAGAGATAGTAGAAGGACATGAAAAGTTAGAGCCATAAGAATTCACTTCAATGTCTATGTAATCTTCTTCATCTGAGTGGTATTTTGACGTGGGAGGAGGATTTGTGGCCATTTTAGTACTTGTGTTATGCTTATTTGAGAAATGCTTATGCGTAGTAGATATGTAAAGGGAGAGGAAGAGAAGATCCTTTGAAGTAAAGATGGTGCCAAGAGAGGATCATATATATATATAAGAAAAATAATTTGAAGAATTGTTAGGAATTTTTTTTTAAAAAAATCTTTGTGCTTACGTATTATGATACAAACTAGGTGTGTATGATCACGTATACAACACACCTCTAAATGAGATATAATATGGTTGCATGCAATATAGTTTACTCAACTATAAGTCGAGTCGAATCACATAGAGAACAATATAAGAGCGATTAAGAAAGTGAGGGATTATCATCAATTTCATTAACTAAGCAAAACCCTTTATAAAACATGATGTGAAGTAAAACCTGCAAAACATAAATCCAATCTAAGAAAGCGAATGAAGTGATCAATGGCATTCTCGCAAGCAAAAAAACAAGAGAATATCAAGTTTTAACTAACTACGACGAATTAATCATAGGTCTAAGTCATTAGCCTTGAAAGTTAATTACGCACTAGTGTTTCCCAATAACTAGCGAGTCTAATCCGGTTGATTATTCCTAATCTAACTAAGTTACATTGACAACTTTTCAAATTTAGGCTACAAGCAAAAAAGATTATCTCTAACCTTAATTACTAAATTATGATTAATTAATCTAGAATCTCGTTAATTAATCTAAGCCCGAACCTTATTTCCTTTTCGAAGGTGAATCAAGGCAAGTGGATATGTCCTAGAGTTAGTTATTCTCTTTGAAAATCAATACAATGCAAGATTAATTGAATAAACTATATAAATAATCAAGATTCAACTAATACAAAAGCAATGAGAGTAACAAGACAGTAAAATCAAACCCTAATATATCGTCAACTGATAATAACACTATACTCAATTTAATACAAAGTTAAGAACTGAAGATTGAAATTAACAATAAAGTGCATCCAAATCTTCACTCTCAATGGTATTGGTGTTGATTCCTTGCTCCCAAAGCTTGGATTAAATGGCCAAAGATGTGTAAAAATTCTTCTAAGTCCTCCTCCTTTTATAGTCCGATAACTCTTCCATCGGTCAAAAATTACACAAACAGCCCCCATATCGCATTTCTGCCCATTTTTGCGTCTCTGACCAGATTTTGGCTGAATTTACAACACTGGCCACTTTCAAATCTAAACAGAATTTTCTTCTTTTCTTCAATTTAGCTTCTTTTTTACTTGCTTTTCTCTCAATTTCTTGGCCAACATATAAACTCTGAAATTTAAAATAAATCACAATAAGTGCACTATTTTATCCATTAACACAATAAAATATCAAGCAAAAAACATTTATAAGTTGGTAAATACCAACTTAATTATCAGTATATACTGTTCGATGTGACTAGATTTTTATCTAAAAGGAAATCAAACTAATATGTACGTTGTTAAATATAATCCAAGACAAATAGAATCGATGTTTTTTTAACAGTGTGAAATATAAAGTCAACTTTTTTTTACCACTAGAGCCATAGATATATATATGTTATATACGTCAATACTACAATAAAAATCAATCAAATGAATGAATGATGAACGTATGATCTACTGAAATATCCAAATATAAGAAATTTCCATCGTGAGAAATCATAGGATATTTGTATAACAAGTGGGGGGAAAAGAAAAAAGAGGAGATAGTTATAGAATATTTGTTTGTGGGAACAGAATGTAGGAATGAAAGCTAGGCAGATTACTCCAAAAAGGAGAGAAACGTCAAATGAAAAACGAAAACCTTGAGGCCCAATATAAATGAAGAGCCACTTTTCTGCCCCAGTGGTCCAGTGGATTATAGGCGGACCTACTCTTAAGGTATGGGGCCTAGGGGGTCACCGGCCCATTAATTTCGAAAATAACGTATCTATATATATATATGTGTATACATCTTCAATAATAGATATATATTTTAATTGACATTTTAAGACTCAAAGCTTAGGCATCTGCATTGATCGATTTGGAAGGGGAACGCAACTTCACTTTTAGTGTACTGCTTGGGTTCGATTTGCACTTTAGCATTTGCTCAAAAAAAAATTCGATAGTAATACCCCGCCACTTTCAAATACTGAATCTGCCACTGAGTGGATATTGTAATAGTTACTATATATGACAACATGTATGTATAAGTTTAAGTTATATATATTGTCCTAAAGTTTAAGTTATAAGCTTTTCAGTTTAAGAAATTTTACACAATCATATTATTTCTATGTATGTTATCTTTAAAATTATACAAATTCTATATTTTAGGAGGTTTACTTACAAATATAGCCGGAATGATATGATAGTATAAAATTCGTTTAAAACGTTATGTCATGCCAATACATTGTCTTAGCTCAGCTATAAACATGTGCTTGTGGCTAACAGGGAATGAATGCCACATGGCTTTTGCCTTTTGGTTCTTATAATTTCTTTACTCAGTTTGCTAAATATTTTTGCTCTTGCTCATGTCCTAGAAAAAAAAATTATGCAGAAGAAAATGGAAAAAGAAGAATAAACAGAAAAGAGGAAAAGACATTTGCCATATAGAATAGCAGTATATTCTATAATATATAATGGGGGTAAAAGTTATACTAAAAGAATGTGAAGGAACAAGGGAGTGTTTTGAAATTGTGGTTTCGGCTTGCATATCAACAATACATCCTTTAACGTCCATATTAGGCCCCATATTTATGGAGGCTCCAATTTTTTATATCTTATAGGTCATATATAAATTTTTTAAGAAAAAATTATGTGAAGTAAAAAAGTTTAATTTCTTTATTTACAAGATAAAGAGATGAAGGATTTGCAACTGCTTTGATTTCTGCCAAGGAAATTGCGTTTGAAATTAATATCGAACTCGAATTTCATTAAAAAAACGTGTAATATATAGGAAGAAATAATTTGAGAAGTATGTTAATAGTGAAATCTCAAAATCTCTCGAAGAGTCCTTTAGAGTTGATTACTTTTTATACAGACTCCCTCTAGTCCATAATAATTGACTTTTTAACCTTTGTTGTGCCGCTTAAGAATATACTGACTCCCAGAACAAAAATATATTTTGACTAAATTATCCTTAATTAAAATTTATATGTTGTGAACTTGACACATTGAGATATGTAAATAAGGTCAAATTTTTTTTAAAAAAAATAAAGTTAATTCCTTCTCGATTATATAAAAAGACACTTATTTTGTACCAAAATAAAAGGTAAAAAAATCACTTATTATGAACCGGAGAGAGTATTAGACGAGGTTATTTTTTCACTTTAAAATAGATTTGAACAATTAGAGGCATATGAAATTTTTTTTGGTTTTCTATTTAGCGGAAGAAACTGGGATCACTAGTTGATGGAAATTTGAAAAAATATTGTCTTCATCATAAATGCTCCTTAAATCATAATAATCAACCCGATATTGATAGTTTAGATTTATTTTCTGAATTAAAAATATTAAGAAAAATAATACAATTAGAAGATAACAATTTAATTGATACGCTCAATCAAATAAAAATATTTGATTATTTTGAAATGCCTATTTACATATAGAATTATGTTAATAACCCTTTTTACAGTTGCTTCAGCGGAATAAAGTGTTTCAAAATCAAAATTGATAAAACCTTACCTAAGATCAACAATGTCTCAAAGATATTAAATAAATTTAGTTATATTGTCGATTGAGAAAGACTTATTAGAAGAAATTGATTATAAAAAAATTAATAATAACTTTGCATCCAAAAAAAATTTAAAAAATTGACTTCAAATAAAAATAAAATATTTTTTATTAACAAAAAAGTTAAGGCCCTTCATAAAATTGGACTTTAGGCCACGAAATTGGGTGGACCGCCCCTGCTTTAACCTTCAATTAATTAAAGTATGTGTGTTTTTATCCTTTTATGTAGGAAATTCGTTATATTTGGATATTTTTAGAGTTATATCAACCTCAAATATGGAGTAATAATATAAAGTTAACGTTAAGGATGTTTGCCGGACGTGGCTGGTCATGAGAAAAAAATAGTTCGTCTGGTTAGTGGGGCGGGTTGGTTAGTGGGCTGACATACCAAGCTGTCAGTGGGCTGGGTAATTCCAGGTTCTAGTGGTCCCATCCGAGTTGGTCCTATCCGATTCGAACCAGGTTAGGTTTTTTTATATTAGTGTATTATGTTTTTTTTGTTTAGTGTAATTGATATTTAAGTGTTTGCAAACTTCTAAATAATAAAATACGTATTGTAAGACAACTGAACTTTGGAAGGCCATTGAACCCCTTACGCTAATCGATCTATGTTATGACTTCTTCATCGTCAAATTCAACCTAGAAGCTAGTACGAACAAAGTCCTGAAACGGGGACCTTGGTTTGTCAAGGGTCACTTCCTCTCCATAAGGAAATGGGAACCAAACTTTGTCCCAGCAGAATCTAAACTTGGTATTACAACAATTTGGATCAGACTCCCACAACTCCCAATGAAGTTTTATGACAGGGTGATTCTCGACACTGTGGGCAATAAGGTGGGAAAACTACTGAAAATAGATACATGTACCTCCTTCACCCTTAGGGGGAGGTATGCCAGGATTTGCATCCAGGTTCCATTAGACATCACCGTCACCACCAATGTCACCATTGGAACCCACAACCAACCCATCCTATATGAGGGGGAAGGGATTCTTTGCAAGGTATGTGGGAAAGTTGGCCATACGCTACATTACTGTCCATTCACCCCCAAGGTCAATGAAACCAACAGCTCAACTAATACAGACCCTACAACTATAACTACAGGTACTATCCCGCTCCTTTTTATCGTGAAAATGGGTATCGACGTGTGCCAACTCTCTTAAGGAGGTATTAAAAGAGGATAGTCGCCATCTAACGATTTTTAAGATGCGTTCGGGCACCTATTTGCAAATAATTTTGTTTGACTAGTCCGTGTCACCAAAAATCGGATAAGGGCTCAAGTTACCTCAAAGAGAAGGTGTTAGGCACTCTTCGAGGTCCATAGTTGTAGGTCCCAACCAAACTTTAAACTAGGTGGATTATGTAATTATGCTAGGGGATCAAATATATAAAGGGAAATCTAGAAGTCGAAGAGTCTTATTACAACACATGAAAATTGGTATAAGTCCTTAATGATTACAAGGATATAACTACATTGGTTAAATGACTAAGTGTAAATAACAAGTATATAAAGAAAAGGGGGGAGAGGGGGGAGGGGTTCTAAGTTTTTTAGCATAAAGGATCACCCCATGCAACATAAATAATAGTTCGCAACTCCCTTAAGGTAGGGGTTGCTCATATTATTCAGTGGGCACATACTATCATCTCTTGCTACCCATTTACTATGTTGAAGTTGTCTAATTAAATTCTAGGTTGTATCCTATGCGTGCACTACCCGTCCCATGCCTGTGCTCCAGGAGGCTTTGGGCCACTATTTGGGTGGTTCTAGACTTCACTTAGGATGCTCAAAAATGATAAAACTAGAACGCATTCAAAACATATAGGACTGCACATAAATGCAAGAGATGATTTAAGTTAACCTCCACACATAAACAACAAATTGCACGCAGGAAGATTCAACAATAGACAGTTTTCAGGATCAAGAAGTAAAGTCCTATAGACATGGTTTCTAACGGATTTGCAGATTAAAGGCATTAAAACCCTATAGGCATGATCTCTAGTTATCCGCGTAATGAGGCAGTGAAACGATCCCAGAACTCTGAATTATCGGTGCTGATTTTACAGATGTGTTTCTTAGGTAGGTGACAGTGTCCTATAGGCAGGATTTCTAGTAGTTAACAATTGAATTGATTTTAAATACTTTATCCCTATAGTCATTTTGTGTAAGTATGGCAATGCGATGAAGTAACAAAGTAATTGCTTAGTTTATTAAGATCCTGTAGTCATGATATCTAAAGGAGAAGCGTACCAAGAGCAACAGAAGCAACTGGTTGATTGATTAACTGAAACCCTATAGACATGGTTCTAGATGGACATTAGCACAACATGTGTTATTGTATCCTAAATGCATGATATCTAAAGAGTTTTGTAGTGCACATGGAAACAAGCATAACAATTACCTGAGCCAACATGTTTTACAAGTTAAGTGAAGTGTGTGCGTGATTCCTATAGCCATAATTTCTATTGGTGTACAACACACTGAACGAAATAACATATAAGGCATGCTGAATGAAACAACAAATAGAACACATAGACCCTTTAGTCATATTTTTTACCCTTTTATGCAAGCATTAGAATACCCAGCACCCTTTTTATTAATCTCCCCATCATTCAGTTTACAAATCATTATAGGCCCAGAATGAAATAATACATACTTAAAGATGACAAACTACAGACTAAAACAAGTACAAGCCCACCAAGGCAATCATAGGCCCAATACAAAGTAAATCGAGGATATCCCAGGCCTTCAATAGACTTACTCCCAGACAAAGCAGTAAGCCCTAACCACAGGCACACAAGAAAACAACTAGAGTGCCCCTGAATCCTGTAATCAAGCCCAACAACAAATATGGCCCCCTTACAGGCCCAATGAATAATTTACTTACCCAAATGGATGCTAAACTTGACCAAACGAGTAACAAACGACTCATAGAATTAATTGAACTACCTAAACACTCAGCTCTTAAAAGTGAAACTAGCAGCAACTCTGGTCAAGGTATATAAAAAAATATGCTAAGTCGGAAGGCATACAAGACACATCTAAGGCAAATTTATGCTCATAGTTCTAGTGCAAAGTTTGATAGTGACCTATTTGACTACATATGATAGTAAACAATTATAAAGAGTTCCTATAATGAAGCATGATTCAGATTCAATCTAGGGAACCCTAGATGAAGGTCTGGCAGATTCAGGCAAGAAGCAAACGAAGTACAACCAACACATAGAATGTTCATCATAGAAACCAATGAAAAGAACAACTTACAGAGCAAAACTCTTGATCAAGTGACTTCTTAATGGAACAAGTAAATCTTAGCATGATGAACACTAGTCATAATACGAGAAGCATGTCAATCTTCATAATCAAGATAGGCTAGTATTGAACCTGATGCTAGTTGGTCATATAGGAGATGAGAGACTGGTTATGAGGTTTCCTAAGGTCCCAGACAGTGTTGAAAAGCACAGGATTACATAAGTTCCAAACATATATTAGAGCTTAAATGGCATGAAGACAGGCTTTATCTAATCAGTATAACATCAACAATTCAGTAGGTTGGACAGGAACGACTTAGCTAGGTCTGAAACACATTCATGGATTTATCACAAAGGTACAGGACAAGGCTGTGGACACGGATTAATCCACAAGTAGCACGGAAAACATGATTAGGCTAATAACATAATCAGGAGTTAACTATGGAACATTATTAAGTTGCACATAAATGCCTTAACAGGAATCAGAACAGGTCTTGGGCATGACTTAACTTATCTTAAGAGTACAAAACAAGGCAAGATGCTACACTCCAACCAAAAATCAGTGATAAACATTCGATCACAAACATTAGAGCCAACATACATAAGAAGAAACAGAACCAAGGCAACAATTAGGCAAGTTTGATTATTAGAAGGCATAGAGCCTCAAAGAATAGATTCAAAGAAACAATAGCAAGTTGGTTCATAAAATCTCAGAGGCATAGATATACAGAGCAAGAATTCAAACAAGAAGAAAAAAATGAAATTGCAAGAGTAGTAGTTGCATGACCAGTTACAGATGAACAAGTATACAAGGGGAGTAATTTTCTACAACACTTCAATGTCAATAGTAAAACGAGCAGTAGAACCCAGGAATCTCAGTGCATCAGAGTTTCCAAAGGTTTAGAATGAATCTTGGGTAGTTCTCACACTAAGAAAGGTTTGAGAATTTAATTTTAGTGGCCTTGGCTTTTAGTTGGCCAAAAGATTGAGCCTCAGAATAGTATAGGACAAGAAAGAGTAAGAGCAATAGTAGTTTTTGCAATTCAAAGCCTGTCTTAGGGGAGTTGGAAGATGGGTTTATATAGTAATAAAAATTAACTCTCAAATAAGGAAATATAGTCAATCGAACATAAAAAGGGAAAGAAGAACAAGCAAAAATCAATTTAGAATCGAATTAGGAGAAGAAACCAAGTAAACCCTAGTTTGAATAGGATTAGAAATTGGCTGGAGATCTTGGTGAATCGAATCCTCATAGCCTTGCTACGAACGTATATAGACAAAATATCGTCCAAATCTTGGAGAGTAAAGCCGATTTCCTTTGATTCAGACACTGGTACTTGCCAAAAATGGGCAAGTATTAAATAACACCATATTTACACAGGTAATAGCGGTATAATCCGGAGAAGGTAAGTAAATCATGGTAAGAATCCATGGATGAGTTGGATTCAGAGAAGAATCAGTGTGGTGACAAAGGTTTGTGAGGTGAGGGGAGGTTTTGAGAGAGTATTGGGGCGGGCGGTTGGAAAATATGGGTTAGGGTTTGGGGTTGTGCGATTATAAGGAGAGAAGGGGGAGGTGTTGTGAGTCGTTGATCTTGAGCGATCAACGACGGTGATTTTAAAGAGAGAGATGGGGTCGGGTCCCGTCCGGGTTGGAGTAATAAGGGTCTTTGGTTTGGGTTGTTGAAGGCAAAATAAAGTGGGCCAAATTTTTTGGGCCTACTTTTGGCCTAAAATTCATATTAAAGTTGGGCCATAATTTAAATACACGAAAATTTATCAAAAAGTAATTTAAAGAAGTAACTAACAGAATAATAAAATATTATTTATGTAGTAAAATTCTTTAAAATAATAGTTTAATATTATAAAAATATGAAAATGATATTTGGCACAAATGATGTGAAAATGTAATTGTGCATAGCATATAGGCTATTATTGCAAAATTACATAAATAGCTTAAAAATACAGATATAACTATATAAATTATAAAACCTGTATGTGGATACAAATAATAAATTTAGATGATTAAGTCATCACAAAATAATTTGAAAGGGTAATTAATAAATATTCAAGTAGTTTAAATGCAAGAAAATCAATTTTAAAGCTTTAAATATTATGGAAGATTATAGAAAATACTTGTATGAGTCTTTGTACATTGGTGATGGTACATGAATGATATTTAAAGCATATATGACATTTATACAAATTTGACGGCAAAATTGGGTATCAAGAGGTACAACTCCTGCTGAAGATTCTTTATGCCAAACAGTCTTATTCAAGCGGAACAAAAAAGGAACCCATAAAGGAAATCACCTGTCAAGACCAACCGGAGCATCATAGGAGCAGCCATCGATCTAGGTAAAGTGGTACAATGAAGCTACAGGTACGTTTCTCGACCTTACTGCCACTACCAGTGACGGCGACAACCCTAAACCATATGAGCATCTGAACCTAGATGAACACTTGGGCCATATGGGGTGGACTAAAGATATCCGACAAGACTTGAAGTCTTTAAGGCCCAACTCCGATAAAGGCACATCTTCACAAGGGGACCTGTCAAAACAAGAGAAGCCCACAACAAACACAGACTGGGCCGAAACGGTATCTGCCCAAGTCAGGCACAATCACTATAGATGCCACTTTAGGAAATATCTCCATTCCCAAAAATCCAAAGACAATCCACAAAAAATGGAATTGTTGATCCCCCGCTCCCCCCCCCCCTTTTTGACTCTGCTCCTCCCAAATCGGGTAGTCTTACACAAATATAGAGTATCTCCTTTTTGGAAAAGAATCTCTTGTCAGCATAATCCCATCCTAAATTGGCCTACTCCTTCATGAAAGGCCACTCTAACGCGCCTGCACCTGCGCACCACAGAACACGCTCACATCTCTCCCCGAACTTGCCTCTTCCAGTGAAGATAATCAATTGTGTGTTACAAACCCAAGAACCAATACTATCATTGAGGTGACACCCCCTGTCAATCCCTCAAGATTAATTGCAGAAGGCAAATCGTCCTATACAAAACCCAAAGAAGAGATGGGCTATAATGCTTCTTCCCCTCTTCTCCATTCACCCAAATCCACACCACTAGCCCCATTCACTCTAACCTTTCTGATGGAAAAAAACAACCATCCTTCCCAAACACTAACCACAACTATGTTAACCATATCATCCACCCCAGTGCCTCCAGAGTGCCGAAGTCATGGTTGGAAATGGCACTCCAAGGACACACCCAGAACCTCTAAATGATGGTCGGATATGATCTTACACAAATATAGAGTATCTCTTTTTTGGAAAAGGATCTCTTGTCTAAAATCCCATCCTAAATTGGCCCACTCCTTCATGAAAGGCCACTCTAACGTGCCTGCACCTGTGCACCACACGACACGCTTCCATATCTCCCCGAACTTGCCTGTTCCAGTGAAGGTAATCAATTGTGTGTTACAAACTCAAGAACTAATACTATCATTGAGGTGACACCCCCTGTCAATCCCTCAAGATTAATTGCAGAAGGTAAATCGTCCCATACAAAACCCCAAAGAAGAGATGGACTATAATGCTTCTCCCTCATCCTCTTCTCCATTCACCCAAAGCCGCACCACCAACCCCATTCACTATAACCAATCTGATGGAAAACAACAACCCTCCTTCCCAAAAACTAACCACAACTCTGTTAACCATATACACCACCCCAATGCCTCCAGAGTGCCGGAGTCATGGTTGGAAATTGCACTCCAAGGACACACCCAGAACCTCTAAATGATGGTCGGGTTTGTCCCAATGAAAATAACCATCCAAAATCCAAGGTAACTAGCTCGATTGGCCACACAACTTCTCCACCAGGGTCTAGCAAATTTTAGACACCAGTTATGGACGTCCACTTTACTCCAAGCCCAGTACATGAGGCATCAACAACCCCTTTCCATGGAGTAACCCAACACACTCATGGGCCAGCTTTGCCAGACCATGCCCTTGTTCCCACTCACGAACCTGGAGGCTCCAGTCCCATCTTCAACCTTCCAACTCTGGCCACCAATAGTCCAAGTTCCTAAGCCACCACCATCACAACCACTCTTACCCATCGATTTACCGAGCAAGGCACCACAATGGCGTTGGACAATCTTAGAGAGTCTAAAGTAGACCTGGAGAACATGCTAGAAAAATTAGGGATACCAAAGACAAAGGCCGTTCTCATGAAGGAACCCATGGAGATATAGTTCAAAGAGTAGTCAGAAGAAATGCTTATTGATCTATGACCAAAAAGATCATAAGTTGAAAACTCGATCTCCGAGTACACTCATTTGCAAACTCAAAAAACTCAGCAGTGACTCTGGTCCCTCTAGTGGGTAACATGAACCCAACCCTAGTGAGCAAGGAGAAGGGAATCAAGAGGAAGACTGCAACCCAAAACCCCCCCTCTTAATGAATTCATTATATGGAATGCTAGGGTGCTTAATGGTGCGGAGTTCCGCAGGCACTACTCAACTATAGTGAAGCTCCATAACCCTACCATGCTGGTCTTGCTGGAGACTAGAATGGAAGAACACAAACACCTCACTGTTGAGCTCAAGTTTGATGCCCAATTCCAATCCCCTGCTGTTGGTCAGTCTGGTGGGATTGTGCTCATGTGAAAGGATAATCTGGTTAAGGTAGAGAAAGTAGCCACTACTCCACAGGGAGTGCATGTCATGGTCAAGGTACTCCCCTCCTCCACTAAATGGATTTTTTCTGCTATATATGTTTGTAATTGTGTGAATACTAGAAATAAGCTCTGGAATACATTAGATGATCTGGCTTCTGTGTAACGGGGTAGTTGGCTTGTTGGAGGGGACTTCAATGAACTTCTAAAATCCAGGGATAGGTTTGGGGGGTAATAGATTGAACACCAATATAAGCATCAGATTCTGGAAATGCTCGAATAGTTGCAAATTAGTGGACCTAGGTTTAAATGCTCTAAATATACTTGGTCTAATAAAAGATACTCTAATAAGCAAGACCTAATCCTAGAAAGACTTGATAGGTGCTTTGCAACAGATGATTGGATTGAGGAGTTTCCTGAATCAACTGCTACCCATCTTCCTAGGACCCACTCAGTGTACTGTCCTCTTCTATTAAGACTAATCCATCAGAGTCACAGCATGGCCAATAGCCTTTTAAGTTTGAATCTATGTGGTGTAGCCTCCCTGACTTCCTCCCTCTTGTGGAGGGAAGTTTTGATGCCAATACTGATATCCTGAAAGCTACCTCTATTTTTACCAACAGAGTGGCTGACTGGAATAAACATGTCTTTGGCAACATCTTCCATAGGAAAAGGCATATCCTTGCCAGACTTTCTAGCGTTCAGAATTCCAATGCCTACTCCTTTAGCACCTTTCTTCAGGATCTTGAAGCCAAGCTCCGGCATAATTTCTCTGTCATTCTAAAGAGTGAAGAAGATTTCTGGAAGCTTAAATCCAGAATAAATTAGTTAAGTGAGGGAGATGCTAACATTAAATTCTTCCATATATCCACACTTAACAGAAGAAGAAGGAACAGGATAATGTCCTTAAAGAATAAAGTGAGGAATAGTATTCAGAATCCCAAGGACATTAAAGACACAATCCTTAACTACTTCACCAAGATCTATCCACTGAACACCATATCTCAATGCTAAACAAGATCCACATTACTGGTAGTGCTAATGTACTGGCTACCAGGGAGCATGACACCATTGACTCCACCCATAGGCTCTGAGACCAAGTGTGCCTTGATCTTCTTCAAGGCCATGAAGGCACCTGGGTCTGATGGCCTCTACCCCTTCTTTCATGAGAAGTACTGGCACATAATTTCTGGCAGTGTAATACAATTCTGCAACACTGTCTTTTCCACTAGTATGGTCCCCTCCTGAAATAAACCAAACATACCTCTACCTCATTCCTAAATGCCCTAATGACACTATACTGAAAAACTTCATGCCAATTGGTTTGTGCAACACACTGTATAAACTGATCACTAAGATCATTGTCAATAGAATCAAACCATTGCTTCAATTCATCATTGGCCCTACTCAAGCAAGCTTTTTAGCCAATAGAAGAGCTGTTGATATTGCCATTGTGGTCCAAGAGTACATTGCCTACTTCTAAAACATGAAAGTTAAGAATGCCATTATGATTCTAAAAGTGGACTTAGAGAAGGCTTTTGATAGGTTAGAATGGTCTTTCATCAGAGAATCCCTTCTCTTCTTCAAGTTCCCCATTAAACTTACCACCCTAATCATGTCATGTCTCACTACAAGCTCCACCTCCATCCTTGTCAGTGGTACCCAGACTGATTACATCAAGACCAGTAGAGGCAGTAGGCAGGGGGACTATGTCTCCCTATCCTTTCATCATATGCATGGAAAGGCTTTCCAGAGATATTGACGATGTTGTAACTAGGGGTGTGCATTTGATTTATCGATTCGATTTTGACCCTTATCGATAATTACTTATCGATTATCGATTTGTACATCTGCTATCATTATTGTTTCAATAAGGTTTCAATTTTTTCGATTTTGATTTATCAATTTTTGGGTTTTATCGATTCGGTTATCGATTACACCAATAAGAAAATTTGCGGGATTCCATGGAAAGTATATCGCTATAACACATCTAACTAATATGGAAAAAAAGAAGCTAAAATAAGACAAACACCATTTATAACATAAAAATTATGTCAACAAGAACATGCAACGGAGATGAAATCTGCTGATGCTTGAAATTGTAACAAAGGCACAGAGAGGGAGAGAGAGAGGGAGGGAGAAACGTACTATTGAAATTGCCGGAGTACGCCGGAGTTCACTTTCTCTGCTGGGTTTGCAGTTCACGGGAGAGAAGGAGAAAGGTAAAAGCGGCGCTGAAGAATGGTTAGAGGAAATAATAGGGTTAGGGACTTAGGGTAAATGAAAAGGGTATTATAGAATAAGGGTATATATGTCTTTTTAGTATATCTTATCGGTTTATCGATAAACCAATAACCAAAGAGGAAAAAATCAAAATCGAAATCGAAATTGATAACTCGATAAGGAAGATTTCGAAATCGAAATTGATAAATCGGTAAATCGATAAACTGATATCGATAAACCGATAACAAAAATCGATTTGATTTATCGATAAACCGATTCGAAGGCACACCCCTAGTTGTAACTGATAAGGATTGGTTCCCTATCAGTACCAGAAGGGGAGGGCCTAGAATCTTCCACCTATTATTTGCTAGTGACCTCACTATGTTTTCCAGAGCCAATAGAAGAACCTGTGAGACAATATTAGCCATATTGGGTAATTTCAATGTTGCATCGGGGCGAAAGGTCAACCTCCAGAATCTAAAGTGATTTTTTCTTCTAATTGCAAGTCAGAATGTGCCGCATCTCGCAGTGTCATTTTAGGTATCAAAGGCGCTAAAGACTTTGACAAATACCTTGGTTTTCCCATCTTCACCAGAAAGCCTAGGAATAGTGACTTCCAATTCATCATAAATAACCTTGACAGTAGAATGACAGAGTGGAAAACTAAGTTCGTGAACATGGCTGGTAGGACCACTCTGGCCAAGTCATGCCTTAGTAGCATCCCAAACCATGTAATGCAATATATCCAGTTACCCTCCCAAATTACCAACCAAATTGACAAAATTCAAAGGAATTTTATTTGGGGTATTTTCCTATGAAAAGGAAGTTGTACATGGTCAAGTGGGCCACTGTCACCAAACCAAAGAACAGGGGAGGGATGCGTTTCCAGTAGTCCCACCTAAAGAACAAAACATGCCACATCAGTATTGCTTGGAGACTCTACAATAATACTACCTCCATCTAGGCTAGGGTGCTCATGGGAAATCACTACAGTGGAGGAGGGAACAGGTTTAATGCTAAGAATAGAACCTGGAAGAATGTTCAAGAGGGCTAGAAAATATGCACAAGTTGCACTAAATTGGTGGTTCACAAAGGGGATAGGGTTATATTTCTTACTGACTCATGGCTTCCCAAGATTCAACCTCTGGATAAAATCCTTAACGGTCCATGGCACCACAATGACATGAACACCAGGATTAATGAAGTGTTCTCCAGTGGGGATTGGGATTTCAGTTACATTCTCTACCCAATCCCCCATGACATCACCTTGATAATACAAAACACTTTCACTCCCACCTCCACCTCTGTTGAGGATAAACTAATCTGGAACCTTAATCCCAATGGCATGTTTAGTACCAAATCAGTCTTCTCCTTCCTTGATACACTAATGCACAATGACAATTCTAATGAATACCATTTCGGCTGGATTTGGAAACTAAAGACCCCAAATAAGATCAAATTCTTCATTTGGCTCATGCAGCAAAACATGCCGCCTACAGGGAATCACTTACACCACTGGCTTGAGAATTAACACTAATTGCTACTTCTGTGATTACGCGATAGAAAACATAAACCACTTGTTCTTTGAATGTCCCAATGTCAAAGAATTATGGCAGCAATTGCTGCACAACTGCACCCAAAAGCCTAACCTTAGTGTACATCCCTTCTCTATGCCAAATTGGGAAGACACATGGCATAGGCTACAAAATGTGGATTACAATGCTTGCATAAAATGGAGATAATTACTGCACTTCTGCCTCTGGGACACCTTGTTGAATAGGAAATCTAATGTCTTTGAAAAGAGAAAAAATCACATTAATGTACACCGAACAATATCAAAGGTTGTTGAATACCACCGTGTAGAAGCCACTTCAAGGCCTGTTAGAGAAACAACCACCTTATACTTAAAGTGGCAACCACCTTATAAAGCCTATTATAAGCTAAACATTGATGGGGATGCATGCCTTAACACTGGGAAAAAAGTATGGGTAGGGGGGTTCAAAAACAGTAGGGGAGACTGGCTCTTAGGCTTCATTGGGGGGCTCCCAAACAATGATAGTCTTAGGAGAGAACTCCAAGCCCTATGGTTGGAGCTAAAATAAGCCTAGATCAAGGCTTGACACCTATTGTGGTTGACATTGATCTGAAACGATGTTGAAAATGTTAAAGAATGACAACTTAACTCACAACCCCATAATTTCTGAATGCAACTATCTGATGAAGCAGTTGGGGAACCTAGTCATAGGCCATAGCTACATGGAGAAGATTCAAGTGGCGAACCTACTCGCAAAGGAAGGAGCTAGGAAGGAAGTTTTTGACAAGACCTAATTTTTGGCAGTTCATCCGGTGTTTGCAAATGAAGCAGTGCGGGCAGACATCTTCGGAATTGTTTTTGAAAGGAAAATCAATGTTTGTAATAGGGTGGCATTGGTAGACATTGATGACTATCAACAGGGGACCTCATCCTCCCCTTATATTGATGTAATTTTGTGAATACATATATATATATATATATATATATTATCAGCTATTATTGTGTAAAATTACCCAAAACGGAAACAAATTAGAAAAGGCATGTTTCCACCCTATGCAATTACACGTGTCACGGTTAGTGACATACTCCAATTTCTAATTTGAGATCCCAACAAGACTTAGTAATATAATTTCTAATTACAAATCCCATATTTTAAGAATTAAGAAGTTTATATTTAGATAGTATTTAGACGATATTGTTTACCTCGAAATACGAGTAACAATTAAACTTGTAATGTGGTTTTAAGGATACGTGATCTGATTCAATACCAATTGATAAATGACAGATTAAATAAATGAATTGAAAGGTAAAGATAAGTCAAACCCGTGTTGCAGTGATATATCGACCTCAATTATGAACAAGCTCGAGATCAGATGTTAAGAACAATAAAAACAGTAGCCAAAATGTAAACAAGTAAAGAGCAGCGCATTATTATTTCTCTGTAAGTGTATATGAGGGTTACAAATGAACGGGGTTCCCGTTTATATAGTAGAGGAATCCTAAATAATGCACAACTCTAATTTCAGAAACAAAATCCATGACTGATGTCAATAACTTAGCAGTTCCATCACTCCCGAGATTCCCGTCGAGATCTATGGTCGATCGTTGATATCTCGCTATTGCGTTACTCGACGTCGTTCATTGATGCGAGACTAAATTGCATAGTTTAACATGTGATATACCTTACATTTTATGCGCATTAATGATAAAAATACACTTGTTATGTGCTTAATGGAGTTTATTTCATGTGTAGGTGAAGTGGAGATGGAAACGGAGCTAAAAGGATGCAAATACGACAAAAAATACGCGAAAGGAGACACTCGGGCGATAGCCGGGCGACAGAGCCAAACAACCTGACCCTACCTGGCGTTAGCCAGGCGTTAG
>MDKI01057179.1:0-21245 GCA_005239505.1 Nicotiana paniculata | reverse complement strand
CCCCCCCCCCCCCACATCTATAGCATGCATTTTTTGCATTTGTTGATTGCACCGCTTCATGCTTTTGTTCCTTCCTTTTCCACTGCTGGTGGTTGGGAGGGTTCTTTGGTGCATTATTATTACCATGATTATATTTTCTTCCCCGACCACGGCTATGACCACGACTGGGGCCACGACCTCTTCCATACTTAGCTTGGTGGAAGTTCGTCTCATTCACTTCAGGGAATGGACAAGAACCAGATGGTCGGCTTTCATGGTTTTTCATTAATAGCCCATTATGTTTCTCGGCTACAAGAAGATGGGAGATAAGTTCAGAATACTTTTTGAATCCCATCTCTCGATATTGCTGCTGCAGGAGCATATTCGAGGCATGAAAAGTGGTGAAAGTTTTCTCCAACATATCATGATCAGTAATATTATCACCACATAATTTCAATTGGGAAATAATCCTGAACATAGCAGAATTATACTCACTGATAGATTTAAAATCTTGTAGCCTTAAATGAGTCCAGTCATAACGTGCCTGTGGAAGAACGACCATCTTCAGGTGGTCATATCTATCTTTCAAATTATTCCACAGTATGACTGGATCTTTAACAGTGAGATATTCCATTTTCAAGCCTTCATCAAGGTGATGGCGTAGGAATATCATGGCTTTGGCACGGTCTTGGTTTGATGCTTGATTTTTGTCCTTGATGGTGTCTGCCAGACCCATCGCATCAAGATGAATTTCAGCATCAAGCACCCAAGATATGTAGCTTTTGCCCGATATATCCAGGGCTACAAAGTCAAGTTTAGAATGATTTGACATTATTTAGAAAAAGAAAGTTCGTACCTTTGATACTTTCAAAGTATTTGCTCGAGATGGCAGAGTCTCGTGCTGATAACGTGTTATAAAATAACGACTGTAAAGTAAATAAACTAAAGACAAGTGTAGAGAGAAACTGATATATTATTGAACTTTCAAACCGATGTACATAATGAACTGAAATCTCCTCTATTTATAGAAGAAGGAAGCTGCTACTGCAAGCTGCTGTGTAAACTGCTTGTAAGATGCTACTGCAAGCTGCTGTGTAAGCTGCTACTGTACCAGATGTAGATAATCTTCTTCCGGGGGTAATTTTATCCATAACGGAGTACCAAAATGATAAGCTTCTTCAGGAAGCTTATTTACAACGGAGTACTAAATGAACATCCATTATATAATATATATTTATAACAATTCTTAACTATTTTGTACATTCTCCATATCATTTTTTGCATAATAATTATCACATATTTTTCGTTTTAAAAAAAATTTCATCTTTAAACAGTAAGAGATGGAATTTGATGGTTTGTATAAGTTTTTTTATTTCATTAATTACTATTATTTCAAATACGTCATGGTACGGATTATTCGGACGACAAGATCAAACTAGATTATATAGCAAGGTTTTATAAGTAATAGTCAACAAATTGAAATATATTTATCAACATATTTTTTTCTTTCATTAAACTGATTTAAATAATCCTTATAGGTGCAGTTGATATAGCTCCAAAGAATGGGGAGGGTTTCGTATCTATCAATTCAATCAAATAGACTGAGCAATTGTTTATAAATATTGAATGAATGCCTTCCCATTACTAGTTAACTCCTATCAACCATATTCTATGAGATTGATGCAGCGTAGCGCAAGTCTCATTCTATTTGGAATTCTATATTCAGAAATGGAGAGCAGGGTCCGGAGTAGTATGATGTCTTTGTCCGGAGCTTCCAGCTACTTCATATGACTATGACAATAATATCTCAATTTAAACTACTAATAGAATATATTGTTATACGAGTCTTCAAAATCTAATTTACTCTATTTAAATGTAGTTCTTTTAGTATAAGTCCTTTAATCTTGACATATTTTTTACACACTCCATTCCCAAAAGTAAAAAAAAATTATTATTTAGCTAATTTAGAAGAATTAACCTAAATAGACGTCAATCCAACTGCTTAAATTAAAAATAACTAGTGAATATATAATTAGTGTATAATTTTTATGTCGCAGTTAGTAAAAGTAAATAGTGAATCATGATTATTGGTGTAAATATCCCTACATTTGTACTTCTAATATAGTAGCCTTCCAGGGAAGCCTTAGCTTGGAGCAACGATAAAGTTGTCTCCATGTGACTTATTGGTGATGAAATATAAATTCAAAGTTATTAGCAATGGAGAAATGAGCAGGAAAGAAAGAAGAAGAACAGAGGAGGAAAGCAATTGCTACTCATTGCTACAGTGATAACTAACATTACAGACTAATGGAAAGGCACTGTACGATTTATACTAACAACCTAACTAATCATATAAATACTCAGCTAATCTATTAACTTATACAATTGTATACAGTTGTTAATATATCTACCGTTCATTCAACACCCCTCCTCAAGATGATGGTTGAAATATATCTTTCAATCTCAGCTTGGACATCAAGTACTCGTGCTGAAATCTTCCAAAACTTTTAGTGAGGAGATATCTTGTTGCTCTTTAGTAGGTACACGATGTATTTTCACCAATCCTTATACTATTTTTCTCGAATAAAATGACAGTCAATATCAATATGTTTTGTTCTTTCATGGAAGATAGGATTGGATCCAATTTGAATTGCAGCCTTGCTGTCACAGTTGAGAACCACGAGCAGATCAATCTTCACCCTCAACTCCTTGAACAGCCTAGTGAGCCAAGTTAGTTCTGCAACTGCTGACGCCATATTATAAACTCTGCCTCAGTTGAGCTCCTTGCTAATGTTTCTTGTTTCTTTGACTTCCAAGATATAAGTGCATTCCCAAACTTCACCAAATATTCCAGTAACTGATCTCCTGATCTGCAGACATCCTCCCCAATCTAAGTCACAAAATCCCTCTAGATTTCTTGATCATTCAAATGGCATCAGGAGCCCAAGATTTGGTGCTCCTTTGATATACCTCACAACCCTCAAAGCACTTCCATGTGTGCCTGCTTAGGTTTGTGCATAAACTGACTCAAAACTTGTACCACATAAGCAATATTAACCCTGGTCATAGTAAGGTGTAGTAGCCTCCCTATCGACATTTGATATTGTCCATCATCTGCAAGTACCTTGTCTGCTATGTCAGATGAAGACTTACCATTAACAAACTCATCATAGTCTACAGAGGTAAGTTTCACATTTGTCTCCAATCGGGTGCTAGCTGATTTTGCACCACTGAGTCCCATTTCTGCAATTAGCTCTAATGCATACTTCCTTTGACTCATTACAATTCCTTTAGCTGATCTAGCAAACTCTATTCCAAGAAAGAACTTGAGTTCTCCCAAGTCTTTCATCTTAAATTTGAGTTGTAAATCATTCCTGGTCTGAAGGATCAAATCTGGACAACTTCGACCAATAGGTCATCAACATAGAACAATACTACTACCAACTCAGACTTGATTGTCTTTGAGAAAAGAGAGTAATCAAAGTGACTTTGAGAGAAGCCAAGTGATAGTAAAGCATTTGTGAGCTTCTTGTTCCATTGCCTAAGTACCTGCTTGAGTCCATAAAAGGACTTATGTAGTTTGCATACACTGTGTTTCCCCCAAGGCTAGCAAACCCTTGAGGAACCTCCATGTAGACCTCTCCAACTAAGTCTCATTGAAGAAAAGCATTATGCACATCCATTTGATTTATGTGCCAATGCTTTGCTGGTGCAATGGCCATAATTGATCTAACCGTGACCATTTTGGCAACATGATAGAAGGTCACAGTGTAGTCCATCCCCTCCTGTTGGCTATATCCTTTGGATACAAGCCTGGCCTTGTACCTCTCCACTTTAGAGGAAGTGTACTTGATTTTGAACACCCATTTACAGCCAATAGGAGTCTTTCCTGAAGGCAGCTCAACTACTAACCATGTGTGATTGTCTTCTAAAGAAGCAATCTCACACTCCATTGCCTCAATCCACTTGGGATCCTT
The DNA here is from genome assembly GCA_005239505.1 of Nicotiana paniculata. Taxonomy (NCBI): domain Eukaryota; kingdom Viridiplantae; phylum Streptophyta; class Magnoliopsida; order Solanales; family Solanaceae; genus Nicotiana; species Nicotiana paniculata. The sequence goes on along the minus strand of MDKI01057179.1, from coordinate 17,289 downwards.
TATAGCTTCATTGTAGGATTTAGGTTCAGTGATGGCTGAGTAGGCTGCCAAGGCAGTGCCAAAAGAAGGAGAAACATTAGCATAGCTGATCATATTAGAAATAGGATAACAATAATGGATACTCCCATTGCTAGGAGTGATATAGTCTTTGAGCCAAATAGGAGGCCTACTTGTTCTGACTGATTTTCTAGCTTCAGTAGGAGGTAAAGTAGAAGAAGGACAATCTGCTTGGGACAAAATAGAGGCATCACTGGTTGTGACATGCTCATCAGGGAGATCAAGAGGAGGAAGGTCACTTGCATCAGAGTGTACAGGTGAGGAAGCTTCAGTAGGTTGGAGGGAAGGTGAATAAGGAGCATTTGAAAAAGGAAAGGAAGAAAGAGAGATGTCTTGACTATTTGGAGGTGGAATGGAGAGAAATGTAGAAGAGTCTAGCACAGGAAATAGAACTGAAACTATGGAGTTAAGGTGTTGAAAAATAAAAACATCTTCTTTGAAAATCACATCTCTACTGATGTGAAATTGCTTGGTGTGTATTTCATACATATTGTAGTGCTTCTGTGTGGTAGAGTCGCCTAAAAAGACTGTAGGAACTGCTCTAGGAGAAAACTTGTCTATCCTTTTAATAGCGATAATGTATCCTAGGCACCCAAACACTATCACATGCTGCAGAGAAGTTGAGTGTCCAAACATGATCTCAAAGGGGATTTACCTTAAAGTACAACAAAGGGGAGTCTATTTATGATATAGACAGCAGTGAGCACACACTCACCCCAAAATCTTAGTGGAACTACATCTTGAAACCTGAGAGCTCTAGCTGTTTCAAAGATATACTTAAGTCTTCTTTCAGCAACCCTATTTTGCTGGGGAGTATGCACACGTGAACTTTGATGAACAATGCCTAAGGATTTCAATAAGTTAGTCATCTGTGAGTTAAAGAACTCACAACCATTATGTGATCTAAAGTACTTGACGAAGCTGAATGAACATTTTGTACCATAGCAAAAAAAGATTTAAGTACCACTATGACTTTTGCTTTAGTTGGCAACAAGAAAACCAAGGTATATCTAGAGTGATCATTCACCAAAGTTAGAAAATATCTCTCCCCTTCATATGTAGGGACCCTGTAAGGATCCCATACATCACCATGAATAGTATAAAAAACACTTAGATATAGTAGTACTGATAGGAAATGGTAACCTTGTTTGTTTGGATAAGGGACATATAGTGCAATGATTTTCCTTAATGTTACATTCAATAGTGTGAAAATACTCCAGCTTTCTCATAGTTTCTAGAGGTATATGTCCCAACCTCTTATGCCACAAGGCTACACTTATTGACTTATCAGTTCTTATTGTATTTACAACAGATATAGGTCTTGGGATTGAATCCTTGACTTATAAAGAAACTTGTGATGCAATTGAACCTCCTGGTGCAGAGTTGAACACATATAGGCCATCTTCTTCTCTACCAACCCCCCTCACCCATCCACTGAAGAGCTCCTGAACAATAAAGAAGTCAAGAGAAGAACGTAACTACCCATTTTATTTCCTTGGTTAACTTGAATACAGATAGAAGGTTGTACTTGAAATCAGGTATATGCATCACATTAGACACCTTTAGATCCTTTAGAAGATAAGTAGAACCTATGTTCCTAATCTGAGCTACACTACCAGTAGGCAAATGCACTTTTCCCCTTATATCATCGGGGATTGCCTTAACATTAGTCAGCATATTGTATGTATTTACCATATGACTTGAAGATCCTGAATCTACAATCCATTTAGTCAGAATTTCAGTAGTATCACCCCAGGATGGATTACCTGCTGCCATAGTTGATCCACTGCATTCAATTTGCTTGCCTAGAAGCTACAAAATCTGATTGTATTGTTCTTGAGTAAATTGAGGGATGCCTAGTTGGAAGCTCTGATTAACCAGTTGCATCTGAGAGGTTCCTGCAAAGTTGACAGTGGAACCAACTTGACCAGTATTTCTACTACTAAGGGATTCAAAGGGATAGTTCCTTGTATAACCTTGAACAAAGTTAACAGTCCCAAAGCCACCTTTCTTCTTTGACTTAATATCAGGTGGATAGCCGTTTAGTTTGTAGCATGTTTCTATAGCATGTCATTTAAAGTTGCAATAGTCACAATGAAAACTATTCTTTCTAGACCTGTAGTTAGATCCTGAATGATTATTTCCACCAGAAAAGTTGTAACCTGAACTTGCATTACCTTTGTTGCTAAACAATGAAGTTGCCTCAGTGTAAGTCATTCCATCTCCTAGATGGGTATGATTGTGACCAATGTTACCTTTGTTATTGAGTTGACTAGGGTCCCAGATGAACTAGCTCCCTTGCTGCTGAACATGGATGTACTATCATGAACCTTTGAGACTTGTGAGGGTTGAGACAGTGCTCTCCTGCTCTCCTCAGAGATAATCATAGAATATGCTTTGTTTATAGATGGCCTTGGTGACATGTTCAGGATTTGATTACTAGACTGAGAGTATGTTTCATTCAGGCCCATAAAAAATTGTAGCAATCTTTGATACTCAATATGTTCAACATACATCTTTGATTCTTCACAAGGGCAAGGCATAATGGCATCAAATTCTGCCCATAGCTCTTTCAATTTTGAAAAATATGCAGAGACAAATAAAATCCCTTGAGTAAGGGTAGCTATCTGTTTGTGCAAAAATAACACTCTGGATCCAATGACTTTGTCAAATGTTTCCTTGAGATCCATCCACACTTTGTGAGAACTTGAGGTATATACCATGCCACTCAATAACTAGGCACTCACATAATTCATAATCCACGACAGTACTATAGCATTACATTTTTCCCACAGATCATGTAGAACAGGAGGAAACTTCTCCTTAGGGTACCTTCCATCTACCAACCCTAACTTACTCTTTCCTAGCAAACTTACACGCATAGTACTGCTCCACAAAGTGTAATTCTCAAGTCTAGTGAGCTTAACTGAAACTAGAAATCTACTTGGAGTAATGCTGGGTTGAAGAAAGAAAGACTGATATTGGTTAATTATCGGAGCTACAGTTGCATCAGCTGGAGTCGATCCATTATCTTAAGTGTTAATCGCCATTTTTTTCCTTACTGAGGAAATTAAGCCCAAACAAAGCTGCACAAGAAATACTGATTACTCAAGATCAAACGAACCCTAGCTTTTGGGAGTTGAAACAATCAGACAATTTAGTTGAGTAAATAAGCTGAAAATTGAGGAAGAAGAATCTAGAATCAACGTCGTGAAGCGTAGATCAATGACTCTCGCTTTGATACCATGATGAAATTAAGATTCGAAGTTATTAGCAATGGAGAAATGAGCAGGAAAGGAAGAAGAATAGAGGAGGAAATTAAGCAACTGCTACCCATTGCTACAATGATAACTAACATAACCGACTAATGGAAAGGCACTGTACATTTTATACTAACAACCTAACTAATCTTCTAACTATTCAGCTAATCTCTTAACTTATACAGTTGTCAATGTATCTACCGTTCATTCAACAATTGGTCAGGGTTCGAGCTGATATTTACATCAGGGTAGGCTGCCTATATCACATCCTCTTGGGGTGGGGCCTTTCCGCGGATCCTATGCAAATACGGAATACTTCGTGCATCGGACTACTCTTTTTTAATATAGTACCCTTCGACGCCTTTGCTAATTATGCATGCTTGTTAATTAAGAGTTAAGACTCATGAATTCGTTTCAATCTTATCTTTTGTAGACAAATGTTTGTCAATCTTGCTACATTTAATATATTAACATAAATTGAACAGATTAGCTGTTTCAAATATGGAAACTGTTTAAATTATATTCTTTAAATTCTACATTATAGGATAGCAGTAATATAATACAAGGTTAGCAATATCAATAATGTATCTATATATAAAAGCAAAACCATCATATCAAACCACAAAAAACATAAACTGTGAAAAAAAAATTCAGTCAAAAATGACGAAGAAGATTGAGGCCAATATTATTCCATTGATGGCAATGTCAATATTGCTAATGCTGATTTCTACTTCACAAGTATCATGTGATTTGGATCAAAAATGTTTTAGGGATTGTATTCGTTCATGTTTTCAAAATCCTGGATGTTACATATCATGTGCAAAGGAATGCTCGCATAATTCTCCCAATAATTCTTCAATCAATGGTACCTTCTTTTTTTAAACCTCTTTTTGCTTGTGTGAGTACTAACTCATGTATATAAAATTATTATAAAAAATTAAAAAGTAATATTTAAGCAAGGAGTACTAACTCATGTATCTATACGTTTCTCAGATTATGGCTACTGTAACCGTAAACATGGGATTATTTCGTTCTTTTTTCTTTTGTTCTTATATTTTCAAAAGATACTGAAGGTAAATGTGGCTTGGGCTCTTCATACCCTCTAGAATCACTTTGTCGTTAATATATCACTAAATTAATTGTAGCTAATAAAACATTTTGATAATCTATCGGTAATCCATCACTAAATAGGATTAGCGATGAATTTTGTTATTTAGCTACATAATTTATCTGAAGCTAAAATTCCTGACTTTTTAGTAATGAATTTTTAATTATCTTATGTCCATCTTATTTTATCAACGCTATTAGCATCTTTTACAGTTTCATGTATACCATTTTCTAGTGACATTTGAAATCTATTTCGGGTAAATTAACATATTTGGTTGCTAATTTAACAAATCAAGTCTTTTCTGGTACATATAAAAGTTAAAAAAGTTTTACTTAAATCAAGTTCTCCAAAAGTTGTTCCTTAGTCTAGCACAATAACATTAATGATTTGCATATAAAGACAATGAAAGGGCATTAGTCCAAAAGGTTGATTGTGATATAACCATGCTCTTTTAGTTTATTGGTTCTGAACAAATTATTTATACATATTGCAATCTTTTAATACGAATATAGGGTTTGGGTCAAAGCTACTGAGTTCTGCCGAACCTGTAACCAAGACGATGGCGGCTCCCGTGGATACAAATCGCAAAGTCCTTGGAGGAGAGAAGATAAACATTGATGTCTGCTTCAAGAGAAAATGTACGAGTGGAGCAGTTTGCTGGTGTTGTTTAGATTCATCAGATGGATGTTGGTTACAACAACAAGGTTGTGAAGACAATTGCCACAAAAAATATTCAAAAGCTTTGCCATGACAAATTCAATGTAACCTCATTTCTTGAATTATTGAATTTGCTTCTTCTTGTTTGTTTTGTTTTTTTCTCCCCACAAGTATGAAACAATTATGATCTCACGCCATCACTGACCGTTTTCTTACTACCAAAATAGTCGGAAAGTAATCTAAAAATCTAATATTTTTACTACATTCTGACTGTTTATGGGTAGTCGATCGGAAAAAAATATGTCGGAAAACATGCAATAGCTTCGGTACTTAACTTTTTGTGCAATGATTGTGTGAAAAAAATCTTACAGGTACAATCAAGTAATTATATATAAACTGTCGGTAAAAAGTGAAAGTAGTAACGTAAAAATAAAGTAGGATACCTATTACAAGCGAATAGCAAATTAAGTATACAGTCGCATAAATTTTTTTTACAGTATCATTAAATTACTAGTTTAAATTCATGTAATAAATAGAAAAAAAAATTAGAGGGTTGGTACGACAACTTGAGTTGTGACCAATTAATAAACACATGATATGTATCATTCTTTAAACAATAAAGTATTATCGCTTAAAATTGTCAATTAAGATGTATGCCACACTTTACATTAAGTAAAATATATACTCCAATACCGATCATAAAAGCATCACAAAATACTAATAACAAATATAAAATATAAATTGATTTTCTTAGAGTTAAGCAATTTGTTTGGTTTATACACCGGGTTCAAATTATTCACTATCACATCTTATTTATTCTGCAAATATGTGTCTTATATATTTTCCCTTAGGTTAAATCTATATAAGATGTTTCTTTTACAAGAAACTAAACATGTAATGTTTGTGAATCCACATACTGTTTGGAACCTTTTCAAGATAACACTCGGCATCTTTACTTTTTGTAATGACCGCCCGGTCGTTTCGCTTTCTACATCCATGTTCTCCTAAATAAGATTCCTTGTATGTGCTTTTATTATTTTATGACTTGCGAAAATGGTTAGTTCGGGATTTGGAAGGGTTCGGGTTGAAATCGAAACACTTGGTTCCTTAAAGTTGGCTAAAAAGGAAAAAGTTAGACTTGAGTCAACGTTTTGAGTAAATGACCTCGGAACCGGGATTTGACGGTTCCAATAAGTTCATATGATGATTTTGGATTTGGGCATATGTTCGGATTGGGTTTTGAATGACTCGGGAGCGTTTCGACGCTTAATATTGGAAGTTGGCACCTTGAAGGTTTTAAAGTTCTTTAAATGTGGTTTGGAGTAGGTTTTGATGTTATCGAGTCCGTTGGGGATTATGAGCTTAGGAATAGTTATGTATGGTGATTTAAGACTTGCACGCAAATTTGGTACAATTCCGAGTAGTTTAAGTATGAATCGGCGTGTTCGGAGTAAATTGGAAGAATTTAAAGCTCATAAGTTGATCCTATTAGTTTTGGGTTGCGTTTCTTAGTTTAAATATTGTTTTTCGCGTTTCGAGGGTGCGAGCAAGTCCGTTTTATGTTCAAAAACTTGTTGGTATGTTTGGATGAGGCCTCAAGGGCTTCGGGTGCAATCCAGACGATACTCAGATCGATTTAGAGCCCAAAGGGCTGCTGGTGCACCAATTATGGTGTGCCCGCATCTGCAAGCTTTTGGCCGCAGATGCGAGCTCGCAGAAGCGAGCTCAGGGCCGCAGAAGTGTGAGGAAGTGGGCCTTCTTGTGGTCGTAGAAGCAGGAAAGGGCCGCGTATGCGAAGTCGCAGGTGCGAGATTTCTACTGCAGAAGCAGCCTGGAACATGGGCCTGTAGACCGCAGAAGCGGTGAAATTTCTGCAAAAGCAAAATCAACCGCATGTGTGCTTGTAGGCTGTCCAGGCATGACCGCAGATGCGGCCTAACTTCTGTAGAAGAGGTTCTGCAAATGCAGTAGACCGTCCGTAGAAACGAAATCACCGAAGGCAGTGAGGTCGTTTAAGACAGACTTAGACCATTGTTTTGACTCATTTCTTTCATTTTCTTGGGTGATTTTGGAGCTTTTCGACATGAGGTTTCCACCTAGCTATTTGAGGTAAGTAATTTCTATCCAATATGAGTTAAATTCATAGATTATGGGTAGATTTTAACATGAAAATTTATGAAAATTATAGGTTTAGATGAATAACCCTAGGTTTTGATACAAATGATATTTACCCACGAAAGTAGTTATGGGATTGAGTGAAAATTATATATTTGAGTTCGTGAGGTAATGGGTGACAACTTTCTTTGAAAATTTTCGGAATCCGGGCACGTGGACTCGGGAGTGTATTTTAAGAGTCTTTCAATTGGGTTGGTTAAGTACTCTAATAGCTAAATCATTTACTTTTGAGCATGTATTGATTAGTTTATACAACTTTTGAATAGTTTTCGATTGTTCGACACCGAGTTGAGGCTTTAGAGTAAATTTGAGGTCGGAAAGCGAGCTTTGAGATAAGGTAAGTCTCTTGTCTAGCCTTGTAAGAGGGAATTTACCTCATAAGTGATTTAAATTAATATTTACTTATAATTGCGGGGGCTACGTACGCACGAGGTGACGAGAGTCCGAGCGTAGCTACTAATAATGCTTATGTCCGAATAGTTTATGTAACGACCCAGTCGGTCATTTTTAGAATTTAAGCTCCATTCGGTGGCGTAAGGCCTTGAACAGCTTCACATTGTGTATATTGACATGCGTGCGTGGTTGGATTTAGTTACCGGATGATCCGGAGTCAAATTGGAAGGAAAATTTCAATTTTGGAAGCTTAAGCTATGGAAGTTGACCGGAGGTTTGACTTTTGTGTTAACGGCCTCATAATGAATTTTGAGTAATGCCAACAGCTTCGTATGGTGATTTTGGACTTAGACGCAGACCGGAATTGGTTTTGGAGGCCCGTAGAGTAATTTGAAGTAATTCGGCGAAAGTTGGAAATTTGAGAAGTTTGACCACGGTTGACTTTTGGGATATCGAGGTCGGAATGAGATTCCGAGAGTTGAAGTAGCTCCGGGATGTGAATTGGGACTTGTCTGCAAAATTTGGCGTTATTCCGGGTTGAATTGATAGGTTTCGGCACGAGTTTTGATATTTGAAGATTTGAAAAATTCATAAGTTTGATTCATGGCGTGATTCGTTGTTTCGTCGTTGTTTGATGTGATTCGAGACCCCGAGCAAGTCCGTGTTAGGTTATATGACTTGTTTGTGTGATTGGACGGGGTCCCGGGGGCCTTGGGTGTCTTTCAAATGGGCTTCGGGTCAATTTTCTTCTATTCTTCAATGCTGATTTTGTCTTCTGGTTTTCTTCTATGTGATCCAATAGTCATCGACGCGATCGCATAGTGTTGCTCTGACCCGCCCAGTTTTTCCTTCATCGCGTTCGCATAGATTAGTTTGCGATCGCGTAGTGTTAGCCGGATTGTTCTTCGCGTTCTCGTCTTCTCAGTCCGCGTTTGCATAGTGCTTCCAATTGGGCATCAACTTATTTCTTTTACGCGATCGCATTCCTTTCTCGCGATCGCGTAGTGTTGCTTTGGGCAGCAGATAATTTCCTTATACGCGATCGCATAAGTACTTTCGTGATCGCATAACACCTTTTGGCCAGCAGAGATTTTTCTTCTACGCGATCGCATCCCTTCTCACGCGATCGCGATTCATTAAATATCTGGCCAGACAGATTATATTCCAAATTCGAGGGTTGAGCCATTTTTATCATATTTTGACTTCTAGAGCTCGGTTCTTGCCGATTTTTTATGGGATTTTCACGAAATTTGATTGGGTAAGTGTTCTTCAACTAGAATTAAATATATTCCATGAATTAATCGTTGCTTTTATCATTTAATTTGTGTTTTGAGTGGAGGAAAATGTTGGTTTTGAAAGAAAATTTCTAAAATGAAAAACTGTGATTTGAGGGACCAAATGGGATTGGATTTTAATAAATTTTGTATGGTTGAATTCGTATCAGAATGGGTATTCGAATTTTGTAAAATTTGACGGGTCCCGAGGTGCGGTCCCGGGGGTCGACTTTTGGGTCGATTTTTATATTTTTGTAAAGATTGAAACTTTATTATCCAAAATAGTTCCTTACAAGTTTTATGTGTATTTTATAGTTGTTTTAGTTGATTTTGAGCCGTCCGGAGGTCTTTTCCCCGGAGAAGTTCATTTTAGAGTACCGAGTTGTCATCTTTGAGGTAAGTATCTTACCTAACCTTGTGTGGGGGAATTTCCTGCCGTGCTATAATTGTACGAGTTTCCTGCCGTGCTATAATTGTTGTCTTTGATTGTTGCACTGCATATTTAAATTGGGGACTGCAGACGTATTCTGGGAGATCCCCCTTGTACTGCATATTTACTTTGGGACTACAGACGTATTTCGGGAGATCCCCCTGTACTGCATATTTACTTTGGGACTAGGGACGTATTACGGTAGATCCCCATGTACTGCATATTTACTTTGGGACTATGGGCGTATTCCAGGAGATCCTCCAGCACTGCATATTTACTTTGGGACTACGGACGTATTCCAGGAGATCCCCTAGCATTGCATATTATTTTGGGACTACAGACGTATTCCGGGAGATCCTCTGTATTTTGTGATAAATTTGGTACTATGGGACGGGATCCCGGTAGATTTTATCAAAGGAATTATGTTTGAAAGACAATTATTTGGAAAGTCCAATTTGAAAAACAATTATCTTGAATAAAACTATGTTTGAAGGACATTTATTTGGAAATAGAATATTTGAAAAATGTTTATGTTAAATAAAATTATGTTGAAGGATATCCCTTTGGAAAATGTTTATGTTGAAGAAAACTATGTTTAAAGGACATTTTCTTTGGAAAAGTATAGTTGAAGAGCTTTTATCTTGAAGAAAACTATGTCTGAGAGACATCTTTTGGGAAAATTATATTTCAAAAGAATTTCCCTTTAAAAAGGATATTACCTTAAAGCTTTCAATATAAAAACTTGCGGGTGAAAGTTTACACTCGAAGATTTTGACTATTTCAATGGTATTTGTGGCTAAGGCCTGGTGTGGAGACTAATGCAGTGTTGAGTTACTACCTGTCCTTATTGTGTTGTGATTTTCGGACTTGGTTTGTGTTCCCGTCCATCCATTTTGTGTATTATTATGGTGTTCCATCGTTAATTGTTGTATTTCCTTCCGCATTTTAGTTGTTATGTTGTTAACTATATTGTGTAGTCATTATATAGGTGTCATGCCGTGTCATTCCTACATGCCTGTTAATTTATTAGACTAGTGAGTGTCTTGACTAGTCCTCGTCACTACTTCACTGAGGTTAGTCTTGATACTTACTGGGCACCGCTGTGGTGTGCTCATTCTACACTTCTGCACATTTTTGTGCAGATCCAGGTACCAATCGTTAGTAGTTGTGCGGGTTCTTGCTGAGAAGACTCAAGGTAAACCCATCTTCGCGTTCGCAGGCTTCAGAGTCACCTTCCTATTATGTATTTACATTGTTTTACTTACTTCCGAACAATTGTATTTAGAAGCTGTAGTAACTTTATAGAGCTTATGACTTGTACTACCGGGTTTTGGGAATATGCTTTGTATAAAGAATTCTTTATTCAGAAAAATATTAGATTTTGTTTATTATTGCTGGTATTTCATGAATATTAGGCTTACTTAGTCCTTAAGATTAGGTGCAATCACGATACCCAACGGAGGAAAATTTGGGTCGTGACAGTTTAGGACTCAAATCATGAAATACTTGTCATGTTTGCACTCCGCTCGTTAACTAAATTGTCTAAATTATATTGGAACTTGATAAAAAGGATTGTAGAAGACCGAATTTCAATTACTCGAGTTTTGGCGGGTTACTTGACCGCTAATAGAAATTGTACTTCTTTCTATATTAGCCTCGTAATAACTTTTAAACAGGATGTTCATAAAGTATCCTCTCTTCATGTGGAGCGGGCCGAACGCCTCAACAGTAGAGTAGATGCATCTATGGTCCGTGTCGCACGACCCTCGGCAGTGTACACGTTATTCTGGATAGGATCGTATGTCCTCGGCGTAAATCGTGCTTAATAACACTCAGAGCCTAATTATACTTGATATTATTTTATGGCTAGTGAGGTTTTGATTATTAATGATAGGAAATTGACTTTGAAAGTACTAAATGTGAAAGAATTATTCATTCCTGCTTGTCATTGAGTTGTTAGTATTATTTACATAACTCATGCTTATTTAGAATTTCTGTATTATTATTATTAACCCATAGTAAGTGTCGATGTCGATCCCTCGTCACTACTTCTTCGAGATTAGACTAGATACTTACTGGGTACATATAGTTTATGTACTCACTCTACACTTCTGCACTAACCGTGTAGGATCTGAGGCGGGTGCATCTGGCGGTCCTACCGGCACGCATCCCAGATATCTTAAGGCCTAGTGGTGAGCTGCTTCCTGAGCCGTTCTATAACCCCTAGAGTCTCTCTTTTGTACTATATTCTGTCTACTTTATTTCGGACACTAGTTAGAGTTTTGTGTATTCTACTAGTTGCTCATGCACTCATGACACCATGTCTTGGCATACACTAGTAGACTATATGGTTTTGGAGTACGTATATATATCTATGATTGCACTCAATTGCTTTCGTTTTATTTATTAAACTTTCTACTTCTTAAATCTCTTAATAAATGGAATTTAATTACTTGGAAACTTATTAAAAGGATTAATCACGTAGTTAGTTTACCGTTAGCTTGCCTAGCAGCGATGTTGGGCGTCATCACGACCTATAGGAGAAATTGGGTCGTGACACTTTTTCTTTATCAGCCTTTGACCAGGGGCAGATCCTCTTGCAACCTACAGATTCACGTAAACTCCGTAACTTTGTCCAAACAATGTAAATGTGTCCGAAAAAATTTATTAAATATTTTTATACTTATATTTGAATGTGAACTCAGTTACTATTGAAAATTTACTTGAGGGCATTGTAGAAACCACAAACATTAAATCCTGGATCCGCCTCAGTCTTTGACCACCTTTGCTAAAATTAAGTAGGAAAACTTGACATAATAGCTACTAGCTACTCCTGTTCGTGATAAAATTAATTAATTTTTCCATTTCCTAGAACTATTATAAGACCCCATTAATTTGATGTAATATTCTCCTTCGCAAGCAAATATGATCATGTCAATCTTGCTACATTTCATATGGCATAGATTTCCTTTTACACATAAGTCAACGGTTGCTCCCAAAATGTAACGACCCGACCGGTCGTTTTGAGAAATTAAGATCCGTTCGATGGAATAAGGTCTTGAACGGCTTCACTTTGTGTATATCAACCTGCGTGCATGGTTGGATTCAGTTACCGGATAACCCGGAGTCGAATTGGAAGGAAAGATTTCTATTTTTGAAGCTTAAGTGATAAAGTTGACCGGAGGTTTGACTTTTGAGTAAACGGCCTCAGAATGAGTTTTGGGTGATGTCAACCGCTTCGTATGATGATTTTGGACTTAGTCGCGCGTCCGGAATTGATTTTGGAGGTCCGCAAAGTAATTTGAGGCAATTCGGCGGAAGTTAGAATTTCGGCGATTTCGGCCGATAAGTGAAAATTTGATATCGGGCTCGGAATGGGATTCTCAAAGGGGCTGTAGGTCCGTAGTGTCGTTTATGACCTGTGTGTCAAATTTCAGGTCATTCGGACTAGTTTTGATGTGTTTCGGTATCAGTTGTGGATTTTAGAAATTTTATAGTTCATAGGCTTGAATCCATGCAGAATTGGCGGTTTTGATGTTTTGTGAAGTGGTTGGAAGGCTCAACTAAGTTCGTATGTAGTTATAGGATTGGTTGGTATGTTTGGTCGAGGTTCGGGGGGTCTCAGGTGTGTTTCGGGTGGTTAACAAATTTGTTTTGGGAATTTAGAGTGCTGACTTGCTGGTTTTTGGAGTTCTGGTGTTTTTCCGCACCTGTGGATGGGTAGCCGGAGGTGCAAGATCGTAGGCGCGGAAGGGAAGCCCGCAGACGTGGTATTTTTCATTTTTCTTAACAAAAACTATTACACTAAGAACGAGTATACGTAACAACATAGAAAATCACCCAAAAAATCTCCTCACCCCGCACTTAAAATTGTGCAATGTCCTCAATGCACACTATAGATAACATGAAGGTAAAAGAGACCCCCCGGTAGGTCAAAGGCCGAAGAATTAGCAGCTCACGGGATACTCAGACCTCTCCCAGGTATGATTCTTTGTGCAGGTAACTAGTTTCAACCACATGCTCGCTTTTGCACATGCCTATTGGATTTTACTCCATGTCCCTACTCCTACAAGCTACAAAAAAAAACACTACAAAAAAACACACAATAATAAAAATAAGCAAAAGTATAAAGAAATAAATAAAATTGGGTTGCCTCCCAACAAGCGCTTGATTTAACGTTGCGGCACGACGCCATCACTTTCACCACTTTTCTTTCCACTTTGAGGATATGAATTGTGCCCCCAATTTTACATCAATTTTTCTATCACGTTCATGGGGCGGTGGTGTAAAAATGAAGGAACCACGCAATAGGTATCGCATCTTGCACTTCTTAGCCTTTAAGTGAGGTATGTCGTTTTGTTTTCTTGGCATCACAAATTTCAGAATATAAGGGTCTTGTTCTTCATCTATATATCTCTATAGAAGCTCGATCTCCATGTCACCATCCAAACATAATGTAGAAAAATGATTAGAATGAGGACCAACACACTCTAATTCCAAAATTGCATTATTTTTGACATCCTTTATTTTACACTCTTCATCAACCTTGACATCATTAATAATTTGCTCGAATAGTTGGAATTCCTCTTTCCGCTCTACAAGCTGGCCATTATCCACAAAACTAGGTCGTAGGGCATCAGACGCCTTAAAATTTTTATTCAATTGATCCTGCAGATCATGGATATCTGAGCCAAACTGGTCTATTTCTTGCCTGAGCTCAGTTCTTCCTTCAACCAGTTGTTTTGTCATATTTGAAAGACCATCACGAAGAAACTCATGAAATTTTATCAGTTGAGCTTGTTCCTCTAGCCAAGATTGGCTCACCATATCTGCTTCTTCTAAATTATCTTCTGGTAGGAACTCTCTATCTTCAACCACTTCCTCTGCCTCGGCCTTCATTATCATGAGTGTTGCACTAATCCTTTGCATAACCTTTTGATTTTCATCTTGTCTCTCGGCTATTTTCCTCATCATAATGTTCTGTTGCTCGGCTGCTTGTCTCATCAAGTCCATAATACGAGCCACGCTTTCCATATCCTCCACTTCCTTTCTCCTATCAAACTCATAAACATTATTAGAAAAATCACAATAAGAGCTCTGAGAAGGATAATAAGAATAGGACAACCATCCCAATGGCCACCTTGACCACCACACATATTGCAAATATTCCACTCATAAGATTGAGATTCACAACTTTTCCACTTGTGTGGTCCTCCACAATATGGACATGTAAACACAGATAATAAAATATTAAACTAAGCTAAAATTTAAAAATTTGAATAGAGAAAAAGTAAAAATATAATTTAGTAGAATAGTTAATTTCTAAGTCCCCGGCAACGACGCCAAAAACTTGTTGCTCCCAAATGAACATGCAAGTATATGTGATCGACAAGTAATATAGGATTGTAAGTCCAGATATCGTACCCACAAGGACTTGTGATTAACTATCAACTAAATTAAACCAAACAATTAATCTATTCAAGCGAATCCTAACGTATGAATATTTAACTAAAATTAATCTAAAGTAACAAATTAAGATATTAAAGAAAACACGTTGGCGAAATTTAAGAGACAAATTCAAGAAGAGCCGGTATTCTAAAGCTATGGGTTAGCTAACAATCCCGTTGAGTTTTTCACTTAAATCGTCTAATTAATTTATCTATTTTATTGATTGACAGGGTTAATATTACTCGTAGCCTTCTCCTGAAGTACTACTCGTCTATTCAAGCTAACCTAACACCTATATTCCTATGGAATTAGGATTAACACGAACGCATTAATAATTCCTGTATAGTAACCAAGCAAGGCGATTAGGTATATTCCTATCCTAACCGCAAATCCGCTCCCCCTAAGAGTTAAGATCTTGCTCTACTCAATCTTATTTGCAATCTAAAATTCCCTCTCCCGAGTTCAATCCTAGATTCGTAGATAGTATTCAATTAGTGATCAAGCAATCAAATAATCAAGTGCAAGATTGAATAAATAAACCAATACGATAAAATAATAAGAGCAATTCAAGATTCAAATTACAACGTTCATGTAGCACCCAAAACTCTAGAACTAATAAACTATGAGACTAAAAGAAGAGAAGAGAAGAAAAATTAGGTAGAAGCCTCCTCCAAGCATGGTGTGTGTTCCTCCACGTGAATCCCCTTCAAAGTATGTTAGATCTTTTCCAAATTAGGCTTAGGACCATTTTAAACGAGTTGAAATTGTGTAGGGCCGAAATAACCTTGTCCCAAACAAAGAAGGAAAAATCTCGCGACACAACATCCAGCAGGCCAGCGCGAAGCGTTGGACCTGGCGCTGAAAACAGACTGCTTTTTCCGTTCTTCACTTCAAATACTTGCCATGGGTTTTTCTTGAATTAAACACTTTGTTGTCTCCACTTGGGGGGGGGGGGGGGGGGGGGGGGGGGGGGGGGGGGACAAAACCAAAGGGTGTCCCCCTTTTTTATTATTTTAATTTTCTTTCTTTTTCTTTCGCGTTTTATTTAGTTTTGCTCCAATTTTCTTCATCTTCATAGCGCTTTATTCCTATACAGTTAAAATATAATATTAAGCACAAAATAATATAGTTAATACTCAAAAGACGATTAAAAACCAATAGAACATGAGGCAACAATGTGAAAATTTATGTATTTTTACCCGAACATCATCAATTATAGTGATGATGCAAAAGATATCGATCATTCACATATTATGACATAAGGAGAGCACTAGAGCAACGATAAAGTTGTCTCTGTGTGACCTATAGGTCACGTTTTTGAACCGTACAAGCAGCCACTAATGCTTGCATAGGGTAGACTATCTAAATCACGCCTCTTGCGGTACAACTCTTCTCTATCATGTACCTTGTGTGAATGCGCGCGAAGTATTTTGAGCACTGTACTGCCCACTAGTTCACATATTATGGCAAAAGAGAAATTACTCTGGCAATATCAATAATCTATTCAATATATAAGCATCACCCTCAGATACCCCAAAACAAAAAAATGAACAAACAAATATGGCAAAGAAGTTTGAGGCAAATACTATTCCAATATTATTGGCAATTTTGATGCTAATGTTGATCTCAACCTCACAAGTATAATGTAAATTGAATCAAAAATGTTTTAGTGATTGTATTCGTGCATGTTACCAAAATCCTGGATGTTACAAAATGTGTGGATTAAATTGAGATGAATCAAGATGTGGAGCAGAATGCAAGGATTCTCCTAATACTTCTTCTCCTATGTACTATTGCAATCTTGGTTGTTCAACTCACAATTGTGCAAGTTTAATCAAAGGTACCTTCTTTTTTCTAACTTCTTTTGTCTTGAGTAGATCTTAAAAGAACTTTCAACGTCTCGTCGGAGAGATCATGAGTTCAAATCGTAGAATCAGTGACTAATACCTGCATTAGGATAAACTGTCTACGTTACATTCCTTGGGGTAGCGGCCCTTCCCTGGATCCTACATGAATGCAGGATGCCTTGTACACCCGGTTGCCTTGGTCGGGGAGATCACGAGTTCGAGCCGTGGAAGCAATCATCAATGCTTGTATTAGGGTAGGCTGTCCACATTACACCCTTTAGGATGCGGCCCTACGTGAACCCGGGATTCCTTGTGTATCGGGATGCCTGATGCGAGACTAAATTGCATAGTTTAACATATGATATACCTTACATTTTATGCGCATTAATGATAAAATTACACTTGTTATGTTCTTAATGGAGTTTATTTCATGTGTAGGTGAAGTGGAGATGGAAACGGAGCTAAAAGGATGCAAATACGTCGAAAAATACGCGAAAGAAGACACCCGGGCGATAACCGGGCGACAGAGCCAAACAACCAGCCCTACCTGGCGTTAGCCAGGCGTTAGGGCTGAAAAGCCAGCCCTAACCTGGCGTTAGCCAGGCGTTAGGGCTGAAACGCCAGCCCTAGCCTGGCGTTA